>CACKRE030000502.1:34677-46585 GCA_902602495.3 Ectocarpus sp. CCAP 1310/34 | reverse complement strand
GGCTTGTTTTACAACGTCGTTGCCAAGCGACGAAAACCCAACCCCGATGGCAAACACCGGGGGGGAGGGCGTGGGGGGGAGGCAAACATTAGCCCCATAGCGCGTCAGACGGAGCGTGAGGGGGAGAGAAAATCGAAGCAGCCCCGTGGCGCATCGNGCGTGAGGGGGAGAGAAAATCGAAGCAGCCCCGTGGCGCATCGGAAGGGGCGAGAGCGGGAACCCCGCGGCACGTCGGAAGGCGCGTGGGGGTAGGGTACTTGCATCGTGGTGCTAAAACGGGAACTCCTTTTGTGGCGAGGCTACAGGCCGGGACGAGCGCTGGGAGGGGAGGAACACGCATCACAGCGCTGGATTGTGGCACTTTTTCTTGAGGGTATTTGGTGTTTGATGACATTCGTAGCGAAGTTGGTAGATCCTCGTGAGTTGTCATGACTGTACTTTGGTTGAAGAGCCAGGAAGGGTGTTCCGTGTTTCTCGTAGGCGTTCGTGCTCATATGTTCAGTATTTCCTGATAGCCATTCGGTTGAGACCCTCATTGATTGCGGCTACGTGGTGCCGTTCTCTAGGTTGCGCAATGTGCAGGAAGATGGGATACTGTTGGAACCGCTGAAGGAACGTAGGAGGAAAAATTGGGACACCAGTGTTGTACTCCACGAGAATAGAGGATTGCCGAAAAAATGCATGCCAGTTATGTGTCGCTCAGAAAACGTTGGATGATTGCCTTCCGCCCCGGTGCGCTGTATTTCATCAGCGAGGGGCGGGCGATTTCGATGTTTGTCTGATGTTTGTTTGAAGAACAAACAGTAGTGCAGCCGCAGTGTAGTTGTTTGAACCAACTCCTCGGGATAGTCTTGCACTTTTACTGCTTGCCAAGCGTTGGGATGGGGTGTTTGATGGAACGGTGAATATTGGTAGGGGTTTTGACCCGGAGGCCGGGTTTCCCCCTGTTGTTTTTTTTCGTTGGTCTTTTGTCCGTTTGTTTTTTTGGTCACATCCGGCGTGTGAATGCCCACTAAGTGGTTAGTTACTAGCGAAAAGAGGAGGGTGTTCGTGTGTGCATGAGCGGATGAGAATATTCCAACGGGACTGTAGGAAGTGGCTATGCAGATAGGAATTGATAGTCCCCTGGGTTGGTTTCATGGTTGATCCACGGGACTCGACCCTGCGAGAGTGCTTGCTGTGTCGTGGCTCTCTCTCTCTCCCGCCGCGTCCTGATCGTGTCTGCTGTCCTAAATACAAGTGATACCATCATCTTCAACACACATACATGGGTATAGTAACACGAGGCAGGAACTTAGGCGTTCAATCTCCGACAACGGTACGCTGAGTTACTCATGCACTACGAGTCGGGGCGGCTTTTTGGTTCGACAATGCAGCGTAGCAGTTGATATCCGGAGCAGGCTCAGAGTGCACCACCAAAAGAGAGCCCCCGACATCACGTACCCAGTAGGGGTGGCACATCAGACTCTTCATATCTCTGGCATGAAGATCGAGGGTTAGGGTTGTGTCCCGTACTCCGCTTATAGATTCGTCTATTGCAAAAGGAATGGCTTCATTTGGATCAGAGACACGTAGCATGACAAGGTAAAAACTCAAATTTGTTGTTGGGATCCCGCTCGTGGTGGCAGCACACGTAGGGACGCGTGTGACGGCGGTGGGTTAGCTTACACGAGGTTGGCATGATGCACACAACCCTTGATTGAATAACCTACTGAGCTCACATAATAACGTATTGCAAAAGGAATTGCTCCATTTGGTGCAGAGTCAAGTAAGAATTACGAGGTCAAATTCAAAGTGTTGGTGGAGGGTTACTGTGGTGGTCAGCGTCCACGGGCACGCTTGTGTGTGTGAAGCCGAACGGGTGCATCTATATCAGGCTGGCACGACACAACAAATCCTTGATTGATTGTCATGCAGCTCGCATGCTCACCTATTGAAAAAGGGTTAACTTCAATTGTGTAAGAGACACCCAGGCATGACGAGGTCAAACCTAAATAATATGCCGATATAGATCCTCCGCGTTATTGGTAATCGTCCGCAGGCACGTGCACGACCTGGTGCACAGCCCTTCGAAAGCAGGCCAAAACAACGCATCACACAAGAGATCTGTATGTAGCATCTACCGCTGGCTGGTGTACGTAGTATGCTATTGAATCGAGATCCAACCTTCCAAGTTCAATGTTTATGTCTTGTACTTGGACCCACGTTACATGTGATTTCGGGGCGGTACCCGTTCGTGCTGGCCACATGTCCAAAGAAAACTATAAAGTTGGACGCGTTGATCCAGCGACAGTTCGAGGTGGTACCGCGAAGAAGAGTACCGCTGCATTACAAACTTGGAGACTGACCCCTAACTTATTGTCGTTTCTTTTGTTTGACGATACCCAACCTCGCTTTCAGGGTGGTTTTGTGATTTCGGGGCGGTACCCGTTCGAGATAGCCACATGTCAAAAGAAAACTTCAGTATAAAGTTGGACGCGTTGATCTGGAAACTGCCACCGACAGTTCGAGGTGGTACCGCGAAGAAGAGTACCCCTGCTTAACAAACTTGAAGACTGACCCCTACCTTATGGTCGTTCCTTTTGTGTGACGATACCCATCCTCGCTTTCAGGGTGGTTTCATGCTCGTGTGCAATCACGCAGCTCCATGGCAACCCGGGACAGAAGGCTGGGTTTCCCACCCCCCCCAGTGCTGCTCTCCCCGGGACTGGGTGGTTATACACCGCCCGTGTCCCCGCGGCATCTGGCCGCTGGCCAGCAGACGGAGAACCCATCATCTCCAGCTACTACGATAGGCAACGAAGAGGGAACGCTACGTCGCGACAACGCTGGGGGGGCAGTACAGACACCTCGGGCAAGTAGAGCGAAGCGCCCGGCGCAAGATTCTGGCGCGAGGTTGAAAGGTTCGGGGCGAAGATCAGGGAAGAAGCGTCAGGCGAGGGTTAAGGCCAGACGTTCTTTGGCTCGACCACAGCCGCAGTTGCAGCAGAAGATTGCAGATATGGACTACGAAGAGCAGCAGTCGGTGGCGAAGGCGGAAGCAAAGGCCCGCAAAGAACGTGAGATCGCCGAGGTTGAGCGTCAAAAAACGGCGAGGACTACCCCGGGCGTTCGTTCTCGGCGGCGAGTTCAAGATGAGAAGAGACCACGAGCAGTTGCCGATAGTGACGCAAGCACCAGAGAGAGGAAGCCGCGCGCGAAGGCATGCGGGCGCCGGGAATGCGGTTGTGTCACCAGCACGCCCGGCGAGCCATGTAAACTGTGCTCACGGGGGGAGCATTCGGCAGGAGAGAAACTGTGTGCTGCATGTTACAGGTCGGCGGACGAGAGAGGCTTCACGCACATTGTCAGTCGCATTTTTGCGGCTGACAATCTCTGCGCCAGTAGGACGAGTCTACCCGGGAGCGCCTTGCCTGGGTATCGTCCAAAAAGCAGTCATTGCCTCTGCCGACGCGAAGACTGTTTCCAACACTTCGTTGTTCAGAGCTCCAAGACGGGGCTGAAGAGGAAATGCGACGGTTGCAAGCGAGCTTTCCCGGTAAAGGGAACGAAATGGTACACCGACGTAGACGTCAAGGACGGGGTGGGTCTTCCCGTGAACCATCTTGGTGTTGCAATCCCTGCTATTTGCGGGACAGGAGCCGATGTTCCACCGTCCATGGGGGGCGACGGGAGCTGACTGGTTCTCAGGGTACGATAGCCGTATTGAGGTATGTATCTGCTCCCGTTTGAGTCTACCAACTTCTCAACCACAAATTGGGGGTGAGGCACGGATTATTTTATTTGTGGTCCAATTTCATGTCTTGAGCACGTACTACAGCGCGCATTACGCCGACCTAAATCCCAGGTGATCTTTATCCACATGAACCAACTCCCGTGCTTACCGCGTGCACTTCCCGTTGTTTGCCGTTGCTTCTTTTGCTTGTGTGTGACAGAATGGTGGCAGTGACGACGACAGGTTGCTCTGTGCGAATTAGCTTATGGTGGAGAAGGAGGAGACCTCGGAGAATTGGTTGTGGGGAGGGTGTGCTTGGGTGGGGGTGGGTGGTGAACGCACAAGCTGGATAGATAGGTGGCACCACCACCGTCAGCCCTCCTTGCTGCAATCCTTGCCTTTATCTCATTCGTCATAGTTCGGCTCTGGGGTCCTGTGGTGTAGAAACCTGTGTGTGTATGTCAAGTTATTTTGTGTACTTGTCTTCTTGTGGTCACGAACTNCGCGCATTACGCCGACCTAAATCCCAGGTGATCTTTATCCACATGAACCAACTCCCGTGCTTACCGCGTGCGCTTCCCGTTGTTTGCCGTTGCTTCTTTTGCTTGTGTGTGACAAAATGGTGGCAGTGACGACGACAGGTTGCTCTGTGCGAATTAGCTTATGGTGGAGAAGGAGGAGACCTCGGAGAATTGGTTGTGGGGAGGGTGTGCTTGGGTGGGGGTGGGTGGTGAACGCACAAGCTGGATAGATAGGTGGCACCACCACCGTCAGCCCTCCTTGCTGCAATCCTTGCCTTTATCTCATTCGTCATAGTTCGGCTCTGGGGTCCTGTGGTGTAGAAACCTGTGTGTGTATGTCAAGTTATTTTGTGTACTTGTCTTCTTGTGGTCACGAACTTGCCGTGTTGTTTGGAGACAAGGACTGCTGTCTACCTCGACCATCTTTCCCAGCGGGTGTGACGTTCTGGAGTCAGTTTAGTATGCTTGTCTTGTTTTTTGTGTCACTTTTGGCGCCGCTGACTGTTGCAGTGATTTGACTGTATTTACCATTGGGCCGACTTTAGAAGCAGTCTTGATTGGTGAAAGTGTGGACTACTGGTCGACCCAATTCAAATCAAAGCGTTGGACAAAATTTGGCCTTTCTTCTACGGTAACGTCGTACGCGTACTTCGGCGGCGGGGAAGTTGTCGGTCCACCGTATTTTCCTGTTCACTCCTGTTCACACGTACGTTAAGCTCTCCGTGGACAGCCCGGGACGTCGCCCTACCACACACTTTCTACGCGACAATGATGTGCGCCCTGCAGGCGATGTATGCCCACAAACTTCTGGATGGACACGTTTACTCAAAAGTTATTTTCAAAAGGTATAGAAGTATCATCGGCCAGGTTTCGCTTTCCCCCGGGGACACAAAGCACTTTTTCGAGCGTGTTTTTTGTCGCTTATTCAAGCCCTTACTCCAGCCAGAACGGGGCCGACAAAAAATAAGATCGCGAACGACAGGTGAGAGAGGTCCGGGCTCTCGTATTGGCACCGCCACTTTTTTTTTTTGTCCCGCATTTTTTTCGCGGTGCCACAAAACCGCACAGGTGGGTGCCAGTTCAAAATTTTGGTGCACGCCGAGTACGCGTACTCGGCTTGTACTGCATGAAGAAACATAATTCAAAGTGCTGTACAACCATGAAGGAAGCAGCTACAAGATACGGGGCGCCCTGTTGTCAACAGTTGTGAGACACCTAAGCATGAAGCTTGCGCGTGGATGCCGTTTTTCGACCAAATCCGTCCCTTCCTCCGGCTACGTGGAACACATAACTGCCGGATTGGCCATCCTACTCTCCATACAGCAGTTTGCTTTGGTGCCAAGTTTCGTGCCAATTGGCAACGTATTCAGCGCGTTCTCGTGTTCGCCAGGAAAGTGCCGTCGNTCCATACAGCAGTATGCTTTCGTGCCAAGTTTCGTGCCAATTGGCAACGTATTCAGCGCGTTCTCGTGTTCGCCAGGAAAGTGCCGTCGGCTCGGTAGAGGTTCCGCCGCGTCCATGGGGCCCGGTGCGCTTTCCCATATTTTTTTTGGGCCAACTTGAGATCTTCCACTACTGAGTTCTAGCGCTGTAGCCTTTGGAATTTCATCCTAATTGGGCCAATCGCTAGCTATTGGAGGGTTCTACAGCCGTAGCGCTTCATCTTGGAGGGTTGGCTCTGCTGTAGGCGTGTACAGCATGGTAGAGTGCGAATTGGTGCTTACGTACGTCCGATTTTTTTTTTTCTATGCGCAGCACTGGTAAGCCGGGTCCTGTGAGCGCGCCTCATCACACGGGCGACGGTATCACACCCCCTTGTTATCACACCCCCTGTAAGCCGGGTCCTGTGAGGGCGCTTCATCACACGGGCGACGGTATCACACCCCCTTGTTATCACACCCCCTGATGTTGAGACTCTGTGAGTGCACTTTATCACACAGGTGACATAAGATATCACACCCCCTACAGAATACCACACCCGTGTGATAACTTTTGTCCCCCCGACGGATGTGGTATCTTAAGCAACCTGCGGTAAGCATACAAATGTATCATGACTGACTCCATGTTTTCAAGTTCTTTTTCAGCTGTCCTTTCGGCTGGACGCCATCTTTCATTTTTTCGGAGCTATTTCTGTCTTGATTATTGAAAGCAAACCGCGTAAGTCATATTCGTTGTCAGTTTTGCCCAGCGCCGACAGTCGGGGATAGGGTGTGTTGCGAATGGATCATTATGTTCCTCATTTGCGTACGTTTAGAAAAAACGAACGTGACTGACTTCGCTCGGGCAGGGAGGAACCGACCGCTCCACGGCGGGGGGGGTGCTGGTAGCAGATACATCCGTGGAGGATGTAGCTAGCGATGTGTTTCCACTACCACAGGCGTAGACTTCTCACCAACGTTCTCGCTCAAAACGTACCAGAAACAAAGGCATCCACCTCGAGCCTCTTCACGAGGCACTCAGACCTTCATCAGGACCCGCACACACACGGTATATCCCGGTGAATCCTTGTGGGTGATTATTTCTCGTTTACCCACCTGCACTCACGCACAAGTGTTTACCTATCCACTGGTCTATTGTTTCCATTTCAATACACCCTCCGACCTATTCCCGTTCAAGCTCAATGCGAACGCCGTCATGGTAGTATACAGCAAACGGGTACCCGGCACGAGATACGCTCAAACACACAACGACGTGCTGACCAGTCCGACCATATGAGAACAACACTGCTGTGTAGTGCAAAACAGGCGAACGACAACAGCTGTGTAGTGTAAAACAGGGGAATGCCGATAAAAGAAAAAAATACTAAACTACTTGATTGGCCAACAGCTCGGGACCAGTAAACGAAAAAGTCCACCTTTTCATCGCGCCCCTAAGCACCCAACCGCTTCCGATAAAACCAAAGAACAAGACAAACCGAGACAGCAACAGACGTGCGTCACCGCCCGCGCTCACGTCCCAACACCAAACCATCCAGTAGCAGACGTGGCATCCCAACAAAAGGCTCCCGGCACAAACGCAACGCGTTATACCGATCAGGCAAACTAACCAAACATGCATGACTAAATGTTTACAAAGAAAACAAGCCGACAGCGTAGTGCCCTACGTTTATTGCAACCAGGGCAATGTAGAGGGAAAAAATGAGACGCACGTAACGATACACACCAAGGAAACCGAAAGAGAGAAAACAACCAAACAAAACCAAGGGGTGAGCTCACAGCCAACAGGCCGAAGGAAAAAAATCAGCTGAAAGGAAAAATCGGAACTACATGCCCGGCGTAACCCTGGGCAACCACTATTTACTTCAACATGAAGAGCGTGGTGGTGGCAAAATGTGACGTTAAGCGCTCAGATTGCCGCAAAAAATATCCGCCGAATACCGACTGAATCCGGTGGACAAACCAACATAATACACAACACACACACATCCGATAGCACTCTTTATCCAGCAATATAAAGGAAAGCGCGACGTAGACGTTGACAAAAAACCAAAGCGTCACGTTCCAGACTCGCGACGTAAACTGCGAGTGCGTTCATGCACCTCTGAACCAAAAATGTCCGGCCCAGTCGCGCCACCGCCGTCCGGGATGATAGTTCCCACAGCCGACATAGCTCTAGAAATTGCTACAACAGCAGTAAGTAGCCATTCGGCTCATGAAACGAAACAACTACAGGCGGCACGATTCCCACGACACGCAATAAATGCCAACAAAAAACGAACGGAGTATAGACAACCCTCACAAAACAAACATGTGGCGCTCGAAAACAACAGAGCAAGCCATCACCGTTCGAATCGGACATCCCTCCTTTAAAGTAGAAGCACAGCTCAAGCTTGCCAGGGGTGGGGGAAGCGGGAAGGAGAGCAATCTACACGTCGTCCAGAAGAAACGAGCTTCCAGAAACAACGCGAAAAAAACAGCTGTGTGAGCCGACGTATCGCCCCCAGTAGGGTAGGGATAGAGCCACCGGTGCCTGGAAGACATTGAAGAACACACTCGCAGCTACCCCGCCCCGTGAACCACCTAGTATAGTGCATCCGTGAGTCCCCATCTAATTACCGTACAAAATAAATACATGTATACACCGGCAAGCAGACGTGCAATCCCCTTAATGTCGATCTTGCGCGTCCATCACGACCATGGAACACTAAATGTATCACCCGTCCACGCTCCTTGATATGACTACATCTACCGCACAAACTATTACCCTCCCACCACATCCATCCCGGCTTGCATATACAAATGAGTGAAACAAAAAAATATTCGTGCGGCTACCCCCGCGGTTACGGCAAAAAGCCACAGCAACATTGCCCCCAACGCCCCATCACTCTTATACAGATAAGCCTGGCCCGGCATCGCTGGGCATGCACACGCGAAGAATATCTCCACTCAAGTTTGTACCACGTTCAACCTTACAGCTCGAACAGAAATAAAAGAACCACTGCTGTAGTGTGTATGTGCGCGCGCGCGCACAGCACGTCAACTGATAGCGGCTAGCGCAAGAGGGGACGAGACGGAAACAAACTAACGGGTTGGTGCTGTTGTTGGATAGCGATCGCCAAAATCACAAAAAAAAAAAAATGCCCGGTAGGTAACATACCCTTTTCCCTTGTGCACATCGACGGGAACCCCAAACAGTCGCGGCCAAAAACACACACACACACACGCACAGCACC
Organism: Ectocarpus sp. CCAP 1310/34; assembly: GCA_902602495.3. Lineage (NCBI taxonomy): Eukaryota > Phaeophyceae > Ectocarpales > Ectocarpaceae > Ectocarpus > Ectocarpus sp. CCAP 1310/34. Next base: position 37,677 of record CACKRE030000502.1, on the reverse strand, counting down.
GATACTCTAGACGCGGTTCGCGTCATGCCACATCACCAACCATAGGACGCCTCACACTTGGAAAAAAATCAAGAGCTTCTCGCCCTCGTGCGCCATGTGGCTCATGACTTGCTTTTCAGACGTTCAGATCAGACAACGAATGTATTTATAACTCAACAGACCAAATTACATGCTTAGTAGACGGCAAAAACAAATTGTGAATCATTAATCTTCCTCTACGCTCAGCTCCACAAGGCCATGTCCCACGCACTCGCCCTCTGCCGCACGTTTCCGAATGCAAGCCCTTCCATCGGACCCTTCCTGCTCTCTACCCTCACCCGCCCCTCGTTCATAGACCCCGCCACGCCCCTCTCTCGCCTGGCTGCGTCACCCCCGTAACGACCTTCTCCTTCTCCACGACCTGCTTTCGCCGATATCAGCCGAGAGTCTCCCGCTTTGACGCCGTCCCCCAGAACTCCAGCCACGGTGCCCCCAGCACCTGCACCTGACCCCACCGGCACCGCAGTGTCACCTCCACGCCCCCAGTTTCCGGCCATGACTCTCGCCGCCATTGCGGCCACCCTGCCTTTGGCCTTGAACGGAGACGCTGGCGGCGGCGGCGGCGCGGCGGCAGTTTGGGTCCGCGCAGAGGAAGCCGATCGCAAGGTATCTCTCCGGCCGTCGCGACCGCCGCTGCCGTCCACCGCGCCCCCGGTGCCGCCTCTTCTGTTTGCGGTGGCCGAGTAAATCGTCTTGACGGTGCACCCGTCGGCCGTCGCCGCTTCCGCGGCTGCTACTGCTGCTGCGGCTTCTCGGTCTCTTAGCTCGGCCGCCCGAGCCTTGGCTGTTGCCGAACGGCCGCCCCACAGCTCGGAGGCGGCACTCACCGTCCCGGCCGCTACCACCACGCTGCCGCCACCGGTCGCCCTAACCTGCGTCCCGCCTCTTGCGCCCCCGGCGGCAACGGCGGCGGAGCCGTCTTGCGCTTTCCCACCGCCGCCTCCTACCGCTGCCTCCCTACTGTTTCTCTGGCTGGATTCAAGCCTGGTGTCGAGGGCCCCGCATGCGGCCGCCTGTGGTGCCTCGTTATCGTTCAAGCCTGTGGCCGTTCGCAACCCTCCTTCCTGCCCACCAAGGTCAAGAGCGCCGCCGCCCAGAGCACTCCGCCCGAAAGGCTCCTGAGGCAGACCCACGCCAGCGGCGACGGCAGGGGTCACCGGCTCCTCGAACTCGCCGCCAGCAACGGCAACGGGGCGGTCCTCTCTCGACAAATACAGACCCGCACCGGAGACCGCGTGCGATGGAGGCGTGCAAGATATCGTCGAGGAAAGCGACAGCCGAGTAGTGCGGGCGTCGCTGCACGGACTGACGGCGCTGCTCGTAGCTCTCGAGCCACTCGCTTGACCGATCTGTACGCCACCGATGTCGTCGTCCCGGGACATGACGGCGGCGGCGGCGGCGGCGGGAGAGGCGAGTGCTTTCTGCTTGCTCCTTCTGGACTTCTCGGGACCGACGGACATAGCCATCTCGTTGAAGTCGTCCGTCTCCGGGGCGTGGGTGCTGCCGTCCATCAACGGCAGGGTCATGGGCGTCTTGTCCGATTGCTTCACGAGGTCCAGCTGTTCCTGTCGGAGCCACTGCCGCTCTTCCGTGCGCCGGGCACCGGCCCACCCCGCCGCCGTCGCCCCCCCACATTTGCCAATAACGCCGTTACTTGTCCCAACGAAGTCGGCCCGCCCCTTGCCCAGAGGGCATTCGCAAGCTTCCGCGGCGTCTTCCTTACCCACTGCGTCAGTGTTGCCGTTTTCCAGAGAACAAGCCGGAGCGTCGATAGCCGAGCGGGCGGCATCGCCGTCGCCCGGGGCATCATCAGGGCCGAGAAACGGCGGCTCCAGGGTGGTGCTGTGCGGGACCTTCACTTCCTTTGCGCCAGCTCGCAGAGCACCACCGGCGACAGCAGCGGCGGCATCGGGGCCGACGATGGGCCGGAAAGGTTTCCACATGGGCGGGGAGGCGTGCTCGAAGGGAACTACGGCGTGCGCCACCGCGCCGGTAGACGCGCACCAAGAGTTAGCAGGCTCCACCACCACGGCTCTCGCAGCGCGCCCGCCAGCTTCACCGCTTTCGCCGCAGCCCGCTGCTGGCTTAGGTTCCGCGAAGGGGTTCGGCCGACGAGCCGCTACGAACGGATACGGGCACAGCGGCGGCGACGAAGCGGCCGAGCCTCCCCCATTGACTCTAGGAGGCGTAACAAGGATCGCTTCTCTTGTCTTCCACGCGTCCCCCCGGGTCGAGCCGAGCTCCTTTGGCGTGCTAGACAGGGCGTGCGCCGGGCTCTTCGCGTCCTCGGCCGGTGCCACCACCGCCGCGGCTAATGCGTCGTATTCCTCCCCCGGTTTTGCCTCCACGGCCTCTTCCTGCCGCGGTAGAGCCTGTAGCTGCCAGTTTCTCAGCAATGAGTTCGACTCCGCCTCGTCTTCCTTTTTCTCCTCCGCTTCCTTGACTTCCATCGGTGACCCCGCCACCGCTGATCCGTTCCCCGACCTTTCCCCCCTACTCTGCTTCTTCTGGAGCCTCTTCTTCTCGAAGAAAGCCATGGCGTTGGCCCCGATTGAGTCTACAGCAGCGATGTCGGCGGCGTTCATGCTCTTCGGCCGTCTGTCCCAGCTGTTCATCCTCTGCTCAGTCTTAGCCTCCGCCTCCCCGCCGCCGCCGTCCTCCTCCTCCTCCAAGAAGCCGAACATAGTCGCGGCTTCGTGGGACAGCTTCCGCACCGGCGGTTGCCTCGAAGGACCCTTCCCGCCTCCCCCAGTTCGTTTACTGCTCTGAGCTTTGCCATCATTGCCGTCGTCACTGAAAACGCCGGCTTGGTCCGCCACGCCCGCTCCTTTCGAGCCTTGAGGCGTGGAACCCCGACCGGGTGCAACGGCAGGGGACTTTTTCTTTTCGCCGTTTGGTCGGTGCCGTCGGCGGGAGAACGATCTGTGGAGGGGGGTCACGCACAGGAAGAGTAGGGGGGGG
>CACKRE030000502.1:0-18864 GCA_902602495.3 Ectocarpus sp. CCAP 1310/34 | reverse complement strand
TTTTATTTTATTTGTTTCTGATTATATTTTGTTTTCTTGTATTTTATCGCTCTGCTGACCCTTGGGGTCCATTTTATTTTGGTATACCTTTTCTAGGTACGTTAGCCTGTGACCACGGAAATCGGCCGAGTCAAGTGATGGATTAGTACGGAGAGATTGAGACAGAAGGAGGTACTGGATAGAGAGACCGGGATGGTTTTTAATGTGAAGACAACAACAACAACAAATCAAATGCATCGACTAGATGGTTGTTTTGAGTGGCGAAGGCCCAGGTCGCCAGGTTGTGAGGTTCATCGTTCATCGTGCATCGCTCATCGTGTAACTGCACACCGGTGCACATCATCACCTCTTGTGTAGCGGATGCAGATGCAGTAACTTCGTGGTATGGGGTCCGATCAATGGACTCAGTACATCGAGCTTCACCGCCCTCGTCGTGCATCATGCGTGGGCCTGCTTTCTTAAAGATTTGCATAATTTTCTGTTGGGTTCGTTAAGGTTCGCTGGGCTCTTCGCGTCCCAGCACTCAACACGTCAGCTGTGCGAGCTGTCGAGCTTGGGCACGTCACAACCACCTAGCAGCTGGCATTCAGCTATGGGCTGGTCCAGCATCTTGCATCACCCCATTGATAACACGACTGACTGTGTTCTCATGAGCCCATACATGAGAAATCACTTGTATTTCTCCAACAAACGATTGACATCATGCACGAAACGGGGGTTAACGCGCCCACCAAGACGCTTCGAATGGTCACGTTCAAAGGTCCATTGAAATGTTACAATGGAAAAGTTTTGCCAAGGGTTACCGTTCATTCCAATCAGTACTCCTTTGAAATCATGTGGCCAAGAAGTCACTTCCGGCTTTACTCTAACTTGGTAAAAATCAAGCCGATGCCCAGCACATGTCTAACCCCTTCGAGAAAATCCCCCTCATCAAGCGAAGGTAAATGGAAGGGATCACGGTGTACGCTGTGTTCGAGGACACCAGGTCAAATCGATGGCCAAACCAAGATATTCCGAGCCCCACTATCGACCTGAAAAAAGAAATGCGTCAAGGCTCTCAGGAATGTTGCTAAACACTGCCTCGAGCCGCCCCCGCGCCCCCCTGCCCGACGAATCTAGGGCTCATCCCCGTCTCAGCCTTCATCTTCCTCCTCGTCCATCCCATTGACCCCCTCGGCCCCATCCGCTTTTGCGTTGGCCTCGTCATCTTCTACCCCCCTAAGGTACAAGACGTTGTTACAGCGGATGAGCACGTCCCCCAAGTTGCCCGCGAACTCTCCGTCCACATACTCCTCCGTCGATGTGAGAAGGAGGTTCATGTACGTGTCTACCGACACCAGAAATCCTGGGAGAAAGGACATGCGTGGGGGGGGGGTATTGTCATTTGTTGCTCGCCGCAATAAGTCGACCGTTGATCACGCATCACTCTTGGAGATGGGGCACACAGCTCCTCCTAACTGAGAATTTTTCGAACATTAACGAAGGAGCATAAGTCGTGGGTACCTTTTCTCCTCCGCTCTCCTTCATGTGAAATACGGCTGTGAGTACAAATATATTATCAAACGTGCGAATGGCAATATGAACGTACCACAGCTCACTCAGCTTTGGACAACACTTGACGAGGCTCTGTACGTTCGAAATCAGCGGTGGGTGCGAAAAATCACGTCGCTGAAGCAAAAATATATCGGCCCTAAACACAGGAACAACGCCAGATCATTTCCGCCACAAAACCGATAGTCGAAAAACTGCCTCTCTTGCTATTACGTGACACCACTCCAGCGTTCGCCGCTACAGGGCCCAAGGATAAGGATTCACAGCCAGTGCGCCAGAATATTACTCGAGCAGAGTTGAAGAGGCGCATCACAACCGTTTGGTTAGTGATGCTGTTGGAGCTTCACCGCAAAGCATTCATCACAACAAGTTCCTCTGGTCTGTTGGATCAAAACGGACCCTTCAATTACGCACAACCATCGGTGGGTCCTGCAATACTGCCGTTAAGCGTGAAATCCAGAGATCCGCCGGGTACGTTTACTTAGGGAATTGGTTGCTCGCACGTTTTGCCAAAAGCGCATCGCACCTTGTGCGGTTTTCGGTGTCTCGACGCGGCCGGTCGTCCCGCCGGCGCGGTGCAAAAGCATTTTCTGGGTTGTTTTGGACGAATGCATCCCTCGCTTCGCGCGAAAAACCCGCCTTCCATTTCCCTCATTTCGTTACTTTTTTTGTACCACTGGTTCGTCGAAACCGCGCCCAACAAAATCGACGTGCTTGCTTCCTTCTCTACTCTCTTCCTATGTCCTGGCGATATACCCAACGTGCGAGGAAAACCGAAAAGCTACTAGTGTACGTGCGGCCGAACCCGCCGCGAAGTCGACTAGGTTGCTCTCAAAACGGCATCTCAACACAAACTCCGTGGTCCACAACCTGATGCAACCTACTCGCGAACTAGTTCAGGCAGAAACGCAAGTATGCGAACTAGTTCAGGCAGAAACGCAAGTATGGACCGTCACAGTGCAGGGACGGTGGCCGCGATTTAGGCCGCGGCCGCGGCCAAGGTGGCCGCGGGGGTGGTAGGGGAGTCGGAGCCCCGACTTGCTGGAGGTGCTCCGCGGCCGGAAAGCCGGAAAGCACTCTTTTCGCGCGTGCCCTCAGCAGGAACGCTACAACTGCGGCCAGACCGGCCTCATTCGTCGTTTCAGCCTGAAGTAGTTGGCGACTAGGTCGCATAAGGTTGTTAAAATGGAACAAGTGTTGCGTTTCCCTTTCTTAAGAGTACGTTGATCGGCTTCGCGGCGGGTGCGGCCGCACGTACAGTGACAGCTTTTCGGTTTCCCTCGCACGTTGAGTACGTTGCCAGGACAGAAGCGAGTAAAGCAGGAAGTAAGCACGTCGGGTTTGTTGGACGCGGTTTCGACGAACCAGTGGCACAAACAAACAAACAAAAACGGAAAAGGGAAAACGCAAGGCGTTTTTTTCGCGAGAAGCGAGAGATGGATTCGTCCAAAACTACCCAGTAAAAGTTTTTGCACCGTGACGGCGGGGCGGCCGGCCGAGTCGAGGCGTGGAAAGCCGCACAAGGTGCAATCCTCGTTCGGTTAAACATGCGAGCAACCAATTCTGCCAACTCAAGAGTATCGGAGGCTTGCCTTCCTGTAGGCATGTCGGCGCCTTCGAAGGGAAGAAGAGTAAAAATGGTGCGGCCAACAGTGAACCAACAGAACTTTGTCGGTGCATTTGTCGCGGAATATTCACGGCGAGCCATCACACCCCTCACAATGTCCGTAGCAGAGCGTTGTATGACTGGCGAAAAACAACTGATCTATGTTGGTAAAGGGGCACATGCGGCAGCGCAACAGCACGGATAGTGCTAGGAAGAAACTGTCGCCGCTCGCGTGTTTTCTTACTTCTTCGGCCCGCGATGTCGGCGCACGTGAGCAGACACTATTTTAGTATCAGCTGCAGGCGGGATAAGGGAGGATATTGAAGAGCAGAAGCTCGTCTTTGCACCGGCAATATGGAGATCAACGAGGACGATGTGGGGCATCGCTCATCAGCAATTAAGGAGCAGACACATTCTTATCTCGCCTTACGTGTCCGGTGTATTGCAGAAATGGTTCAATTCACAACTGCGATAAAAATAGCTCTTGTCGACAACAGATAGCATGAAGCTATGCTCCGGCTATGGTCCAGCTCCAACTGGAGAACTGCTGTAGTTGAAATTTTTTCAAATCCTTCAGATGGAGCGTGTTGGTACAAATTGATCCGGCCAGTTGTTGATGTTGTCGACCTAGTGGTGAAGAAGGAATCAGCATCGGGTCATGCTTCTACGCGCATACGCCGCCATCTCCGTGGACGTGATCTCTCTGCAGCGGTCGGTATATCAGTATGTACAGGACAAGATTGCACGCACAACAGCAGCTTTAGCATCTAGCATACTCAAGAGAGTTTTTCTCCGAGTACGTCTACAGCGGTAATGCGAATCGAATTCACGTTTGTTTGCAACAAGTGCCCAACGTAAGCTCAACCCTCTCCCGACGTAGGAGGCACCCACGTAAAAGTATATAATGGGGAACTGAGGACGAGAGAGGAGAGAGGCGGCATAGCTGGAACCAGGAATACAACACAGGTTGTCATAGATAGCAACGGGGCCTGCACGCCGACAAATAACGACAACTGTGAGCGGGCACTTGCTTTGTCGACTGCGCAAGATCCGAACTCTTTGCAACCGTTCCAAGGGGAGAATGCATTGTTTATTAGTGGATGGAAAAGTATCTGTTGTGTTGACATATTGCGCTATCGCCTGAGCTGCTGCTCACGTGCACAGCAGTTGCAGGTTATAGACAAGCGCGGCCATGGATATTTTCAAAATCAAGAAATTTGCACTCACCCTTGTATTCCATGCCCCACTTCAGCTTCACCATCACCGGCTTCCCTGTGAGCTCATTCAAGAAGGGCTTCGGGTTCACGGGTGTCGCCATCGTCTGCCACTCTTCGCTGCTCTTATCTGTAGCTCCCCGGCTTCGCCTCTCCCAGCCGCACTCCCGAACGCCCCTGCTGTCTTTGAAATCGCGTTTTGATCTGCCGCTCCGAGAACCAACAGATCTTGGTAGAATAAACTAGCACGGGCTCGGGTCTTCCTTGCAGTCGGCAAACCTTCCACTCTCCTGGGGAAGCTCTGATCGGTTGTGATTCCCTCTCTCTGTCTCTGCTGCTCGATGTGTAGCTGGGTGGGACCGCGGGTGGGTGTGTGTCGGCCCCTCGGCAGTTTGGCCTGCCCCGTACCTAGCTCAAGTTCCCGATCTATTCACGTATCCCCCATTAATCTCGCCGCAATTTGCAGGTTCCGCCGCCGTTGTCACGCTGCTGTCCGGGCCTCTGCCAAATGCCCACGGACATCCAAGCTCCGTGAACCGTTGCCTTGCGCCGCATTCGGACGTTGGCACGATGAATCCTCGAACACGCAGACGTGTTGCAGCCGTCGTGGTTATGGGTTTGACGACAACAGCATTGGGTGCGGAGTTGCCGGATCGTCCTGCCACCTATGTTAGCTCCTGGACAAGCCGCCAACAAGTCTGCCCCCACGAGAGCGAGCCTTCGACCGACAACTGGAAGCTGGACGAGCAGGCGTCTTTGGAGTTGCGCGAGACATTCGGAGAGGATTTCTGTCGGCAGCTCGAGGAGGAGGACGAGGTGGTACGATCGGTGCACGATCAGAAGGCCAGAATCGGGAGGGAGGCCGGCTGCCACCCGACCTCTCCACTGGCATCATCATCGCCAGCACGCTCCAGCTTGTCATCTTCGACCAGCTTAGGACGGTCGGGTGGTGGTGAGGGTAGGACCCAACATGACATCAGGGGGGCAATGGTGGACTGGCTACGGTAGACCTTGGAGGAGGCGTTGCGACTATAGCGTTTTGATGCGGTGGCGGCAGCCGGGAGGGGCGTGGTGTCTAAGGCCGGCTGCCACCCGACCTCTCCGCTGGCATCATCGCCGGAACGCTTCAGCTTGTCCTCTTCGACCAGCTAATGACGGACGTGTGGTTGTGAGGGGAGGACCCAAAATGACGTCGGGAGGCCGATGGTGGACTGGCTACAGTAGACCTTGGAGGAGGCGTTGCGCCTATAGCGTTTTGATTTGGTGGCTGTAGCCGGGGGGCGTGGTGTGTAGACGGCAGGAATTGGTCGCATCTGTCGACCCAGCGAGAACACGACATCAATGCACCAGCCCCCTATATGTACATCAGTTTTCGTTTCCCCATGTGTAGAGTATGGGCACTAGGCAGGTAGCATGGCTAACCTGAATCGTGTAGTGTCTCTGTGTTCTACAGCTGAAGTTTGGCTAAAAGGTACAACGGCGTGCTAGCTTTGCCTGCAGATGGTTCAATGCCCTTCGTTGCTGTTCGCATTTTTGTCGATTGAGCTCTACTCTGGAAGCCTCGGAAATGCTGTTCATCCCGAATTCTATAGACGACAAAGGCGACGTTTGGAACATGACGTGTGATACTACTCGAGACCCTATATATGTTTGTGAATCGTCTGCAGAGTCGCAGCTGGTAATACTTCGAATTTCAAAGTTGAAGCCCTGGCCTATATGATTTGTGCGCACCAAATAAGCCATGTGGGGTATCCTGGGCAAAACGTTTGTGAGGTAGTACAACAGTTCTACCTCACTCTAGCCCTTGGTGCATCAACCAAGCTCTGGTATTTTTCTGTTTGGCGGCCATTTGCTCCACCCTCTGGAGGAACCCAACGGTGCACGGGCCCAGCGCCACATCGTTCTGACACAGTCTGATGTCGTTTGCCGGTGGCATTTCTGTGAGGTCCGCTTTCCTTCTGTTTGATCGGAGATTGATCTGGGGGTGGCTTGGTAGTTCCCGCTCGGCTCCCGATTTGCATCTCCGATGAAGCTTAGACGTGACCTGAGACGAATGAACGTGTATTTCGTGCGCTAGGGAGATCGAGTTTGTTACCCGACGGCCTAATTTCTAACCTATGGTGGACAACGTGGTCGGCAACCGCGACGTGAATCGCATGTTTCCGCCACATCAATCAAAAACCCACGAAAATATTGTTCTAGCGATTGTTTTGAGGTCAGCTCGCTTCAGCGGCGGGGCATGGCTGGTACACGCGTATTTGCGGCTCCCTTTCGCGGAAAATCAGGCAGAGGTGGCAGTTGTGCTGTACGAAACTTGTTCGAACCTTAGCAAGCGAGCGTTACGTGTGTCCATGCATCGCGACTGGGGGCGGAGACAATCTCCTGGAGTATGGCAGAGCACCCATGCATGAGGGACCTTTTTCGTAAGACACGGAAGAACTTCCAACCATTATCTATGTTTTGGCGGGGTAGAATCGGGTAGACACCCATCTCCCACCAATCACCCGTCGATTGTGTAAGACATTGTGTAAGACAGAGACAGATGATTGGGCGATGGGCAGGACACTCTCGGGAGAATCCCCGAAATCCTCTTGCACAGCAGCACCACACACACCACGCAGACAACAGACGAGACAACCAGCACGGCAGCATACGGAGTGCTGTAGGCCAAGGGCAGCCAAGGCATATATCATAGGAGGCGTTAGGTGTGACTTTTACAGCCCGTTGCCTGCTGTCGGCAGTACAAGCGAGTGACGACGCAAGTCAATCTGCGGTCCGCCTGCATCATACTCAACCTACCGATCTTTGGAGATTTCCACACAGACGCATCCCCGAAACAGAGACAACGAGACGTACACACTGCTGTAGGCCAAGGCCGGCCGAAGGCACACATCATGGCTGGCGTCGGAAGCTATTTTGAGACCCCAAGGCCTGCTGCGTGCAGCGGAATCGAGGGGGCATGCGAGTGCACACAAGCAAAATCTGTCCCGTCTGAGGCCGACCTTTGCTTCCACCACAGAAGCACCCCCAAAACAGAGATGAAGTGAACCGTACACAACACTGTAGGCCAAGGGCGACCAAATACACACATCGTAGGAGGCATCGGAGGCGATTTTTTGGGCCCGTTGCCCGCCGTTAGCAGCGAAAGCGGGAAAAGTAAGCGCACACCCATCCTGCACGCCGGCAGCAGCAATAACTGCAGCTGCTGTTGATGCTGCAGCTTCATGTAGATGATGATTATCAGAGCTAAACAGCGCTCTCAGTCATCCCCTGACTGACTGGTGGTGTCGGCCAATGTGTGAGCGTGTGCACTGGTGACCTCTGTGGCGTAGGCTCCATCCATATCTATCTACGCTTGCTTTGATCTACCTCTCCACCCCTTCTTTTCGCGCTTCGCGCGAAATACTTTATCTTTTCTTCTTGGACCGGAGGTGAGCATGGCCACCGCTTTGTTCCACGGTGGATCAGATGGACATGGAGATGCCTGCATGGCGCTTTGGTCGGCTTGCCTCGTCTTCGGTCCATACCAAGCTGCATACACCACCACAGAGCCTGAGATCATAATCATGTACTCTTCGCTCTTAAAAACGTTGTTAGCCATCTTAAGAAAGTCGAGCTGAACCACGTGGGACGAAGCGCGCATCAGTCGCCCAGAAGCAAACACCGGCGCTGCAGATCTCGTTGTATAAGTACACATGTCTATCCTCGAGCATGGTTGTGGGCGTTTCAAATTCAGACCCCACGTTATGTTTTTGCAGTCAAACATAATCGCAGCCGTGTGCTCCCACTTCATACTAATCGGTTTTGCCAGAAGATCTCCTCCACCGTCGCGACGTAACAAGCCTCTCTTCCGACCCATCTTTCCCTGATACTCTGATGGCATCTTCGACGGCTCTCAACACGCTGCCGACGGCCTCCGAAACAGCAGTGGAGTCCTGGCTTTCGGCAGTCACCCTGCGGCTCGTCCGCGAACGTGCACGCTCGATGGCCGTCAGCCAGTCTCGCTGGTGCCTCAGGTACGCAAGAAACGTGAACGCCTCTTGCCGTTCTGTATCTCGCCCTCCGTCGCGCAACTGGTTGGAGTCCATGGTTCGCGAAGGCAGAAAGTCCCCAAGCCAGTCTGACCACTCCCCCTGTGGCATGCCTGCTGGCCATTCTGGTCCAGAGAAGGGTGAAACCCCCTGGTCACTTTTTACGCTGCTCATTTCCATACAGTCGGCCCGTAGCGTCAGAAAAGCGTGTCGGCCCCCCTTGCCCAGTGTGGACACGATTTTTTCCTGCAGATGGTAAAGGGGGCATTAGCGTAGGAGGCGCAACAGCAACGTTTGTGAGCGTGATGTCGGCTACAGTTGACTCTGCTTGTCTACAGAAACCACAGGTGCCGTGTGGAGCAAGGTGATACGCCGATGATCAAGGCGTGGAAACGCAGAAAATGCAAAGCCCTTGGATTTTTTCGGCCATACTTTTCGCTGACTCCATGTACATGAATGCAATGGCAATGCCACCCCAGAAGGCCAAACACATGTTTCGATCAGGTACAACCATTGCCTGAAAGTCGCAGATGGGCACCCCACCTGTGCTATTCGCCAACCATTTCCTCGTAACCACACGCGTAGGTCGCGCATATATTCCAGTCGAGCGTCCATCGGCTGCAGCACAAGCCGCCGCACTCCTAAACGAGACAGCGCAGAAGCTCCCCGCCCATGCGAAGATTCTTGGCTATTCGCTGCGTCGCCACTGCTGTCGCTCGTACTCGCGCTGAGAATCTGTATTATCGTCTTGACACCTGAAAAAAGAGTCCAAAGCGTTTCGCGTGAAAATACAAGCTCGTTGAGCAGGTGTAGGGACAACAGCCAACGAGGACAAAATTCCTCGAGAACGCAAACGATGATGCAATACCCTTGGAAACAGAGCTCTTGTTTCAACGATAGTAAGGTACACAGACGTTGCTGGCCGCTTGAAAATGGTGTCCTACGGATATCCATCGGCCAAACGAGGTATCAAACGGTTGGCGCACCCATATCGTCTCTTCGATTTGTCGAAGAGTGGAGGTTGCCCAAGCACAAAGGATACGGAGAAAGCGACAAGCACACTCAAGAACGAAGTTCGAACAAAATGAACGCAACAACCAGCAGTCACAAACCCAAACAAGATACGCACCTACCCCCGCGATGCACACGGTGTCCGCTTCGCCTTCCTCCAGAACGGCTAACCCATCACCAAGACGGCATTCCAAGCGCGGGACAACCCCGTGCGCGACAGCCCCCTCATTCCCTACCCCGTCGCCGCTACTACCTTCATTTATTGGTTGGGGAAGCGTTTCAGCAGTAGGATCGGGGGTCCTCGTATACTCGCTTTTACCGGCGGGTGCTATCCTTTGTGCAGCCGCGGTGGCGAGCACGGAGAAAGGTGCTTGCTGAGCGCGTCTCAGGTAGAGCCTGGCGTTTTCGCGTGCGATGTTCAGGGGCCCGGCCGCCCTATCGCCAGCGATGACGTTCGCACCGTTGGCGTGCAGGCAGATCGCGAGTAGTCCGTGATCTGGACGCAGCTCGCAGGACGAGGGATGCAGAGTCGGTGAAAACGTGGTCAGCAATAAGCCACCGTGGTTGAGCAACAACTTCTTCTATGCATTGGCGAGATCGGCGACGAGGCTTTTTGCAAAGGTGTTGAATGTGAGTATGGGGCAAGACCGCGGCAGAAACACAAGAACGTTCGAAGTGAATAACTCAATCATCGGCTCAAAGAGCCTCTGGTAGCACGACCTGATCAAGTACGTGGTCTCGCGTCAAGCGCCAACAACGGCACGACCAGCGTGTGCAAGACATCGACACAACCTACCGGTGAGCTGCAACTCTCAAGAACACGGACGCCTAACGTCAGCAAACGTACAACGCATTCCCCACAAGCAAAATACTCACCTGCTCCTATGTCCGCACAGCCGAAAGATCCGCCGCCAGACTCCACCCTATCCTCGAGGGCTAGATCTGCTACTTCTTGTAGGCGATCAAGACGCTGTAAGGGAGCTCGCTCTAGCCTCTTCATGCCTAGCCATGGGCTTCGCGTGCCGAAGATGTCTCTGAGCAAGACCGGCGGCCCGCGTTGCGATCGTTTTCGCACGGACGCCTCGGTGATGGGCCCTCCGGGGCCGTCTAGCGCTGCCGAGCACGGCCGAATGACCACTCCCGCCCGTGAGGCAAACCGCTGCGGCACGAGTAACAATCGCACGCATGATCCAAATTGGAGGAGGCAGACGCGGCATATTTGAATTTCAGACTCAATGTCACCAGCTCTAGCCAGGGGTTGCTATGGTTTTCGTCATCGCTCGCTGAAACGGACAGGATAAACGCAAGCTCTGACTCGGCCACGCGAAACTGGGATTGCATGCTATTTGTACAGGTGAGTACGTACAGCTGGTGGGATTTCAAGCTTAGACGTCAATATGAAGTGCGCCAGATACGGAACACGAAACGCAAGTCTACAATGTGACTAGTCAATAGTCTATAAATACCAAACCGATACCTAAAATGGATACATTGGGCGGACAAGTAGTTTTAGCCCTTTGTCAGTCAGACGGCCAACCGAATGTTCGCGAGATTTCATTGCCTGCTATCATGACCGCCGTTGCTTGGTCAAAGATGCACATGCTCTCCTTGGGCAATGCCTCTGAGAGGACAGCAGTCGCAAAACCGCCAGAGTGCACCGTGGTCCTTCGAAACATGTAGTTAGAGGAGTGATGGATTCTTACCCATGGACTCACACACGGAGAGTGGAACGCGCAAGACACCACCAAAGCTCGCATTGTCCTTCTTGTAGTCACAAGGATGATGGCCAGGTGCGGGAGAGAGGTCTGTCTGCGGTTTGTCCGCGGCGGGACTGTTGGAATTCTCCCCAGCAGCAGGACATGCCGCCTCATCATTGAGACCCCCGTCTCACTCAGCCGATGTCAACACAGCAGCACTCAAATGTCTGTGGTAGATCGTCCTATCCTCTATGAATGCCGAGCTGGCGGCGGCCGACACTCTGCGAAGCGAAGGTCCCGATGAAGTGCAGATAGGCGTGATCGTTCTTCCCCTCGTGCTCTCTGCGGCCCTGGTGACCGTGGTGGTGGCGTACCGATGTTTCGCCAACAGGCTCCGGCGAGATCGCCTCGCCCTTGAGCGTCAAGCGGAGGTCGAAGAGATAAGAGGTAACAAACATTAGTAGGAGAGCCCAGTGCCGTTCGCTCTCGTGGTGTTCGATATGCCCTTCCCATGTATGCGCAACCATTTTGCATCTTTTGGCCTCCTGTTCGACACGACATGCACACCACAAGCAGTTCAAGTGCGGGATGTTTCAACCAAGTTTATGTTTCAAGTATGATCAAGAGATCGGCAGCCCAACACCGTAGCAGGTTCGTCCTGACTCCTGCTGTAAACGAGGCACAGACATTGCCAAACACGACGTTTGAATTTGGCATTATTTTTTTATTTATTTGTTCCTGATTCTTTTGTTTTCTTGTTTTTTATCGCTCTGCTAACCCTTGGGGTCCATTTTATTTTGGTATACCTTTTCTAGGTACGTTAGCCTGTGACCAGGGAAATTGACCGAGTCAAGTGCTGGATTAGTACGGAGAGATTGAGACAGAAGGGGGTACTGGATAGAGAGACCGGGATGGTTTTTAATGTGAAGACAACAACAACTGCGAGGTAGCAGTTCTAAATGCGAAATCCTAGCAGCAGCAACGGGCGGCGGCGACAGCTTGTGTACCCGTGCGGCAACGTCCGCCTCGTGTCTACAAAGTGTGTACTCTGCCCCATCAACACGGCCCGCCCCGTCGCGCTTGTGTTATGTTTCTGCGCCGGGTTTGGCCTACCTTGTGGTTTCCCACGCGTTGCTTCAATATGTCTCTTTGTTGACAGCACTGCCTGTGTAAACGGCAAGATCATGACCGTTTGCTTAGACAACCAGATTTTCCCCACGGTTTCGCGGAGGAAGGCACGCAAGATGTCTACCATGCACGTCCTACACATACATACAACTGATAAACGTCAACCTCGGTCACATTACGGTGGCTAGGTGGTTCAGTCGGGGTATGCTCATAACCTGACGTTACAGCCGCAGGTCGATCTCTCCGGTGCAATGAAAAATACTCGACAGCACATGAAGAGTTACGAGTGTGTTGAGAGACGGCAGTGCCGCACCCTTCTCGCGTCACAAATTGAAGGCTAGCATCGCCGGAGGAGCGTGGAAAATTCCTCCCGTATACCCTGCTATCCTACCAAGCGTTGTCAAAAGGGTAAGATTTAGATGGGGAGAGAAAAAGAAGAATATGACCTACTCTCTACGCGATGTCAGAAATGATCGCGTGCTCTGAGTAGAAAGCGCATGCTTCCACAATCGTCGCCTCGTTTACTTGATGTTCAGCGAAAGAAGAGGAGCTCGCAATGTGCCGCGCCTGTGCCTTCTCTGCCGTTCCTGGTGACGAGGACTGGAGAATGCCCACCGTCTTCATTGTCTCTATTATACCAACGCAACGCTTCTTTTTCCAAAGCAATACAGTTTCTTGCATATCACACAAGTGTCCACATTGCCCTGGCTCAACGTGCCATGGGCGAATATCAATGGCTGTTGTAGCTGTCAGCTATCACTGGCTGTGGCCACCAGGATCCAACACGCTTGTTTGCCGTCTTTTGCTATGGAACTACGATCCAGCCTTCAACATTCGCTCTGCTTTCCCGACCCCAACCCTTGTCCCGTAGCTGCTCGAGGGAGAGAAGAAGCAGGGGAAGGGGGGTCCCCTCATCGAAGTGCTGCCATGGCGGGGCTGGGCGAAGACCAATATATGTCGGCGTACAAGAAGCTGTTGGCCCAGGCCTGACCTTAGAAAACGCCTGCCTTTTCGTCAGCTAATAAAGCTTCCTATCGGTGTTGACTTACACACTCGCATGGCTACTGATAAATACCGTGCTTGCTTCGAAGTGTTGTGTCCGGGCACGGATATCACTGATTTTTTCGCCTTATGGCGTGCACGTTCAGCATAAGCTCGGAGAACCGAGCAAGGCGCAACTTTGGTGCCATACCGGTCTACTCGTTTTGTAGAACACGTCTGTATTAGCTGAATTGAACCTGGTGCTGATGTTTTCTACGAGCCTCGGTCGAGTTGAAAGCAGGGATGCGTGTGTCCTCTTGCTGAGTAGACGCAGAGACCTATTCCGACGAACGGTTTGCCTCCTCAACGGGTCTTTCATTAATACTTGGTCGACAGACGGCAGTATTGTTTTGTTTGCGCAAGGATTTCGAGTGTCCTCTTGCTGAGTAGACGCGGAGACCTATTCCGACGAACAGTTTGCCTCCTCAACGAGTCTTTTTGTAAATACTCGGTCGACAGACGGCAGTATTGTTTGGTTTGCGCAAGGATTTGGAGCGCCGGGAAGTGTACGCCCGAAGCGGGGCACGGGGATGCTGGTGGGGAGTCTGTTCAGCGGCCTTAAACGTGAAGCCCCAACACGTAGACCTCTTCGAGGAAGCACGAAGACCCCTCCGAAGCATTCATAGGGTGCTTATTTAGTGCGTGCACCCGTTACGCATTAGATACGCTGTGAGGCCGCGAGAGGGAACATACGTACGCCTCTCGTATTGTACATGTAGTCCATACAGCAGCTTCCCTCTTGACACGAGGGCATTCGGCTACCAGGAGTGTGCCATGTGTTATGGACATCGAGCATCTCGGTCTCAACATGTTTTCGAATCTGGTACCGGAAGGTCTTCACGATTTCTATCGTAGCAATAATGGGCTTTCGTGCTCCCCATTTTGTAGCCACAAGTATTGGTGGCGGTTGGCTTCCAACCTTTGCTGTGGTCCATTTGAAATCAGTTCGCTCGCGACGAACGTGGTCGTGATCTCTGATGGGGTGCACTACGCCCTTGCAGTTTACAAGAAGGAAGTATCTCCCCTGTCAAGTAGTCCTACGAGCCACGGAATGCCTTGCCAGGATTTCCCTTCTCTCCCGCGTGAAAGATAGGCGTACAACACAACACTGCGAGTTAGCATGGCGACGATAAGTAAGTCAACCGAAGGGGGAAAATGACTATCCTCGAGGTTGATTTGGCCCTGAGGTACCCATGCTCGTGAACGAGCTCCTGAAAATGGGATTCCCAGGAAAGGCTACTTTTCGCGCAGAATTTGTCCAGGGATTGGGGGTAGCGTTGCCAGCTTTCCCAAACGTTTTGAGTCATGGATGATGCTCGGGCTCGGTCCTGCATCGCGAGGTTGAATTGGTGAGGTTGCCCTTTCCGTTGGAAGGCGAGGAGTGATATGGTCTATATTTGCTTCCACAGCGAATAAGAAGTTGTGCATGGAAGCCGTGCACATGGCACTCAATTCCGTGTCGTGTTTGTCCAGTCCCAAGAGAGCCTTCACTTAGCAACAAAATGAACAAGACAAAAGGGAACCCCCCCGTCCTTGTCTCAGTTGTTCTCCAATACGGCGATCTTCCACCACGCACTGATCACAAGTTGCCCTGCAAATAATAAAAGGTTTCGCCGGGTTGTTTGCGTTCCAAACGAACTGCCCCCGGCATGGGAAACACAAGGTCCGTCAAAATGTTGATGTGAAACAAGGGTGCACGACAGAAACAGTCAGGCGAGAAATAAAGAGAGACAGACGTTCATCATCATTGAGACAAAATAGTCTAGTCCACGAGTTCGTGATGGTTCGTGGCAAAGTACGGTAAGTTTGCCGCGAATCAATTGTGTACTGGTCCACTACTGCAATCTCCTCGATCCCCCACTTCCATCTATGTTCTACTGGTTCCTCCTTGTTCTCGTTGCATACCATGACGGCACNGGGGGGGGGGGGGGGGGGGGGGGGGGGGGGGGGGGGGGGGGGGGGGGGGGGGGGGGGGGGGGGGGGCATGACAGGCGTTACTGCCGTAGCCCGTACGACACAGAAAAACACAACCGCTACAAGAAAAAAAAACACCCAAAGAGAAGGCATGTCGGACGGTGCAAACAACGTCTGTCTTAACAATGAAACTTGCCAAGTTTTATTGTTGGGCACAAGGGGACGGAGGGGGAGAGGGCATGACAAGCATGGCTGCCATAGCCCGCACACCAAAAAAAAAAAAAAAACGTTACAAGACAAATGAAACACCCAAAGATAAGACATGTCGGACGGTGCAACGACGTCTTTACAAAAAACGTGGGAACAACGGGGAGGGGGGGGGATGACAAGCGTTACTGCCGTATAGCCCGTACGCCAAAAAAACACACAACCGCTGCAAGAAAAAAAAACACCCAAAGGGAAGGCATGTCGGACGGTGCAAACAACGTCTTTACAATAAAACTTGGGCACAAGGGGACAGAGGGGGAGAGGGCATGACAAGCATGGCCGTCATAATTTAGCCCGTACACAAAAAAACACACACACACACTTTCTAAATTCTCACGTGTCCAGCCGCGCTAGCAACGGGACGTGCCGCTCCCGCACCAACACCAACCCTCTTCCGCGCCCCGGTGAATTCCAGGAGGGCGGACCGTGTTGCAGACCGTGCTGCGCCCAAGACGACGGGGGCAACTACCGCAGCAGAGGAAGTAGGCGTTGCCGTAGCGGGCGATGACGACACGGGCGTACGGCTGGAAGCTACCCCCGCCGCGGACACGGGTGTAGCCGCCGCGGGCGAGGACGACATAGGGGCTGGGCTGCCTCCTACCCTGGCCGTAGATGCGAGTGTTGCCGCAGCAGGCAGAGTAGAAGCGGACGTACGGAGTGCAGCTCCTGCGCCGGGTGGTGTCGCCGCCGAGATGGGTTTGGCCAAGAAGTAGCTGTCGGGCTGCTCGCACGCGGCCACTATTGCGGCTCGCAGTTCCATCTTTTTTTGTTCGAATGATGCATACTCCAACATCCCCTTGAGTCTGCAATGTTCGCCTTTTTGGCCTCTCGAGCGTCCGCCAAGCGAGCCCTGCCTGCGGCCTCTTCATCCAAAGACTGCCTCGACACAACAGCCGCCGACAGAGCTTCCACGGCCGTCACCAGCTTGCCTGTGTTGGTCTCCTGGACGCGGCGGGCCTGCAGTTGCGCATTGGCGGCCGCTACAGCAGCAGTCTCCTTCTTCACCTGTGCTCGGCTTTGAATTTCGCCGGCCCCCGTGAACATCCGGATCGCGTTGGACGACCGATCAACCTCGGTGCNCAACTCGATCGGGTCCTCTGCGTTCCCCGTTCCGGATTGCATGTGGTAGACTCCGTCCAGAAGGTACTCGATGGCGTCTTCGTCTTGGCTGCCCGACGGTAGTGGGTCCCCAGGTTGTCCTTCGACGAAACTGGGCCAGGGGTGCACGGGAACAAGGTGGAGAAAGGTAGCAAGAACGGGTGAGATTGGCAGCGATCGTAATGCACTCTCGCTCGTGTTTACGCGCAAAGGTGACCCAAATTTCGAATGTTGACGGGCAGCAGTTCACACCCGTCGCAACTGGTCTTACTATTTTCGATCGGTTTTCTTCTATCCGACATACTTCGAAGGGCCGTGTCGCGGAAACTACATATGTCAAGAATACACACCCGTGTATATTTCGCTGAGGTTTAGAATATTAATCCGGGAGTCATGCCAATCGGCCAAAGTGACACAGCACCGGTGTGCCACATGCACATGAGTTCCGTCATCGGTTTAGAGTAGGCCGACCAGGGAGAGGGTCACCGTACCGAGGGCAAAACGACACACTGCGAAACGCACAAGGGTTTGTGACTACAGTTTTGACTTGGTGCGGAGAGTGCAACAATAAATCTGACATGAGTGTATCGTTGTTTATTGTGTGTATCACCGCGACAACCTGCATGCGTAGTTTATATGATCGGGGGGAAACACGGTGGGGGATGGGCGGTCTACTTTCTTTTCTTCGCAACATGTTGTACGCCCTGGGGCCACCTATCTCAAAAGCTGTTCCCACCGGTGGTGTTATGATGCTTTTTTGAAGGGGGAGGGGGGAAACGCCAGCGAGTTGCCGCCACNGAGAGTGCAACAATAAATCTGACATGAGTGTATCGTTGTTTATTGTGTGTATCACCGCGACAACCTGCATGCGTAGTTTATATGATCGGGGGGAAACACGGTGGGGGATGGGCGGTCTACTTTCTTTTCTTCGCAACATGTTGTACGCCCTGGGGCCACCTATCTCAAAAGCTGTTCCCACCGGTGGTGTTATGATGCTTTTTTGAAGGGGGAGGGGGGAAACGCCAGCGAGTTGCCGCCACAAGCAGCTGTTAACGCGATTGAGCATTTGTTCAACACTGCTGTTGTCCGCATAGTACATGTATGGTGATCAGGGCACGTGACAGTTCGAAATTTAAATGTAGTGCGGCAATTCCATTGGTGCGCGGACAAAAAACAAGAACATCAAACCGCTAGGCACCGCGTTCGATGCTCACAACACACCAGACACGGGCGCATGTGGGCGTTTTTTACAGAAACATACGCAACATCACTGATTGTTACTCTCGTAAAACCGACTACTATTCTTGAGAACAAATTCCTCTGTTCAATACCCTCCGTGTTCCTTCGTGTTCGGCCTCGCTTCTTCAGTTAGTATATTGCCCACGGGAGTTGTTCGTCGGTGCTTCTGTGGCGGAAGGTACGTGCACTACTCACCACTGTACACACAGTAGTAGTTACGCCGCCGACGCCAACAATGTTTTTCTCGGGAGGGCGTGGTTGCAGTCGACTGCTCGTTCACAGCAGTGCTCGCCACAAGAGAACAGGAAAATACCCTACACGGAACGCAACAAAAAAAATTGCAGGCTTGCAGCTGTACTGATGCCGCTCCAAGCACGTACACAAACAAAATCACAGACAGACACACCTGTCCCACACGGGGTTGTAGTATTTCTTGATTTTGTAGTATTTCTTGATTTTGTAGTATTTCTTGATTTGTCGAACCGCTTCCACAGTTTTTTGCCGTCGGTGAAGAGGACCGCGCCTGCGTCGCAGTAACATGGGGCAGGCAAGTCGAACAGCAGTCGAACAGCAGTAGCAGTTAATGGTCAGCAGTAGCAGCAAATCAAACATGTGCAATGATCTACCCGAAACATACCTATTAANCACCAATGGTAACACATGCCGTGCGTGGCATACTGTAAGATACCACACGCCCTGGACCGATTTTCAAAGGCCCATTCCTCAACAGCAAAAGGAGTCACAGTGACAACAATGGCGGCGTTGAAGACGTCTCATCGAGAGCTTTCCGAAAATGCACCGTTCCGTTCGTGCATCCTCTTTGTCGTGGAGTAATCGAGCTTTGAAAATCGGTCAAGGGGGTGTGGTATCTTGTGTCATAATGCTCCAGGAAATGGGCGGGCTTCGGTTGCCATACAACTGAGGCTCGAAAGCCTACGCACAGACTGGTACACTGGTGTCGGGTTGCATTCTGTGGTTGCCGCTCAAATGATGGACGGTGACACGGTATCCTACAGCAGCATGTTGGTTCCTCTTGCTGCTGCAGCAGCCCGTCGTGGCCTGACTGC
>CACKRE030000501.1:48024-60445 GCA_902602495.3 Ectocarpus sp. CCAP 1310/34 | reverse complement strand
GACTCACACACGCCTAATGGGTCGGGATAAAAGTCACCCGGTGGGACCGAGTCTTGTCCGTTCATCAAGCGTAAATCCAAAAACATACTCATGTCCATCAAAGGCAAATTATCCTGGGACTCAAGGGGCATGATCTCTATCTCTCGCGACATATTCGGGTTCACGACTGAGGGGGATAGGACGTCGGGTGAGGCGATGGCTGCGGCTAGGACAGGCTGAAAATCTCGGATCGACGTGGGCACTACATCAACATCGATAGACGGGGAAACATCACTCTGAGGTACCACACCGGAAGTGGTGGACGGGATGCTCGAAGCCGAAGGTACAACACCGACAGTTCCGATGGACGGGAAGCTCGAAGTCGAAGGTACAACATCGGCAGTACAGATGGACGGGAAGCTCGAAGTCGAAGGTACAACACCGGCGGGACCGATGGACGGGAAGCTCGAAGTCGAACCGTACCCTGCACCCGATCCTGAAATCTGAGAAGGGGGAGGGGGGTTTTGCGCGAAAACGCCAGTGCAAGCGCCAGGCGGAGACGCTTGGTGGACAGCGGAGGGAGGGACAACGGTAGAGGGGATTACATCACCGTCGCGGTACGAGGGGGGCAAGCGGGTGGCCGATAGAGAGCATCCGATATCCGAATATGCGAAACTAAGCCGACCGCCGAAAAGGTGCACACCCCTCTCATCCAACACTATCCTGTGCTTTTTCTGCGTTTGGTGCAGGGAGAACAAGTTGAACGAAATTCCTGGCACCACGTACACGTCTGTCAATTGGGCACAAAAATCCACNTGGGCGAAAAGGCCAGTGCCAACGCCAGGCGGAGACGCTTGGCGGACAACGGGGGGAGGGACAACGGTAGAGGGGATTACATCACCGTCGCGGTACGAGGGGGGCAAGCGGGTGGCCGATAGAGAGCATCCGATATCCGAATGTGCAAAACTAAGCCGACCGCCGAAAAAGTGCACACCCCTCTCATCCAACATTATCCTGTGCTTTTTTTGCGTTTGGTGCAGAGAGAACAAGTTGAACGAAATTCCTGGCACTACGTACACGTCTGTCAAGTGGACACAAAAATCCACTTTTCCCGAGCGGCCTCCTGCCATGTGGAATGCCAGATTGACACTACCCACACACTCCACGCACAAATGAGCACCATTGCCTACTCGGATGAATTCTTTGCCAGGGGGAACAGGCGAGATGGTGTACATCTTGGAGCTGTTACTCACAAAATGGTTGCTTGCACCGCTATCCGACCAAAATACCTCCCTACCAGGACTGTAATCGCAACTCTGGGCAGACAAAGCAAAACCAAGATCACCACATGCGACACTGCCTACATCACTCGAAACCGAAAGCGAACTCATCTCGTCAGCGGACACAAAGTGTGCCATCAGGGAGTGAAGATACCCAGGCGGAAAAGCTGCTGCTCCGGGAGAAGGCGACTGGGGTGGGGCATGGGCGAAGTGCTGCTGCTGCTGCTGCTGCTATTGCGGCTGAAACGACGGCGGTGGCGGAGGCTGCGGTGGTGGCTGCTGCTGCTGGTAGTACGACGTCGGAGGCGGGTAGTACGGCTGTTGCTGGTAATAGTCTGGCGAAGGCTGCTGCTGCTGCTGCTGCTGCTGCTGCTGCTGCTGCTGTTGCTGCTCCCACCTCCCATACTCGTTACCATACGCGAACCCCCCGTAGGGCATAGCACTATACGCATGCGTCACATTTGCATGCCCGTACGGAGGCCGCCACGGCGGCTGTGGCGGACGAGGGGGAGCTGCATACCTGTGCTGATGCTGTCCTCCGTAGCCGCTGTGAGGTCCGTGCTGAGGCCCACCGCCCCAGCCCCCCCCACTGTAGCTCGGCTGCTGCAGCGGCGGTCCATGAAGTTGCTGTTGCTGGGGATGCTGCTGTTGAGGCTGCTGTTGATGCTGCTGTTGCTGAGGCTGCTGTTGCTGAGGCTGCTGTTGCTCCTGTTTCTTCTGATGATCGCGTTGAATGTGGCACTGGGCGTTGGTATGGGACAAGTGCGGATGTAGGTAGCAGTGGTCACTGTCGGCTCCTCTCTCTCCTGCTTTCTTGTTTCCTCTCCCTCTGCTCCTGCTCCGACTCCGGGCGCCTCCGTCTCCGTCCTGTCCCCCGCCGTTTCCACTCGACCCATTTTGGACACGTCCATCGCCCCGGATACCACCGGAAGCGACGAACGCGTGCCCCGCGCCATTCTTTGGTTCCTCCTCCCGACGGCGAAGCAATTCCGCATGGGCATCTCGTACACCCTTTTCGATTTTTTCGCGCGAGGGGGGAATCGGTGACATAGTCAGAATTTTCTTTTCCATCGTGTACTCGTCGGAAAGGTGGTACACCATGTGGGCATTGGCATCTTCGTCGGAGAAAATAATACCGTGCGAGGCTAGCCTACTGCGCAAAGCAGCAAATCTCCCGAAGTATTCTTGGGGGGTCTCTCCTACTTTCATCTCACGACCGTGGTATTGGGATGACAACCTTTCTTTCTCGGCTCTGGCACGCGGCTCGTAATAGTTGAGGAATACTTTCCAACCTCCACTTGGACTACCATCAGCGATGATCTGGGTGAGGATAGGCATGTATTATACAGACGTGATGAGCATGTTCCACGCCGTAATTGCCTTCTCTACGCTATCAGGCGAGTGCATCCTACGCAAGTCCTCCATGTCTATTCCTTCGAGCCCGACTGGAATTATATGGTCACTCAATACCACTTCCCTGACTCCTTCTTGCGCAAACATAGCAATCATGTTCGATGGAAAAATTGAAAATCTTTCCTGCTCATCTTCCCCTTGCCTATACATACCATCCCACGGCGCTAGGCGCTTAACCTCAGTCATTCTAAGGGTCGCTGCGCTACTTGGTACTCTACCCGTGTCTGCGGGTGATATCTGAAGACGGCTGGTCAGGGCGTCGGCGAGAGTGCGGGCGATGTCATCTACGGCCGGGTTCGCCGATGGTCGCCCCGCTTGTTGCTGGTGGCGTGTCTCGTGCTCGCTTCCGGTCCGGACGTTCTCTGTCCTCTGCTCCTCCTCGTCTTGTTGCCGTCTCATGTCGGCCAGTCGTTGTTGTACCCTCATCTCCACCAACTCGTTGATGCGGGCGTCCTCGTCTTCTGCGCGACGGGCGCCTCGCTCTTGGTCGGCCCTGGACATCGGTGACAGCTGCTGATCGCCGCAAAGCGATACTCCAAACTAAGCTCGACGCGAATGTCGTACACGACGTGTCATACGCAATATACCACCCCCATGCTATGCTACGAGTATATCGAATATCGTCCATACCGCGTTAACCCCCCGGTGGCAAAAAACAGCATATTGGTGAAGTTGAGAGCGAAGCATCTGATTGAGAGCGAGATTGCGCGATGCGCTGCAGCTGGACTACTGCTGAGAGGTGGAGCTTGTTGTGTACCTTGAATTGAAGGGCAAGCCCGTAGCTACAAGCAGATACCCTGGTCATCCTGTGGGAGTCTCTCGATGTGGAGTTACAGCGGCGAGCAGAAGCTACAGCAGAGCCCACCGCCCGAGGCCAAACCGCCCTGCAACAGTTTGAGGCAGGAATAGCCAATCTGGGGAAATCTAGCAACTTGTCTCCTAGCTGCAGCATCCGATGACGATGACACGCATATGCTCGTGACGCTGCTGATGAGACCTTCAATTTGCGCCGCTTCTTGGACGAGCCCGCCCCCTACTTGCCAAGAAATGGCAAGAGGCGTCTGGACCCGAATTTCATTTTTTTTGGCTCTCGCTCTCAATTTTTCATGCTTCGCTCTCAATTTCACCAATATGTTAAAACAAGTTGACACGGTCCTTGATCAATGTCTCGCGGCTGGTCTGATCCAGCATTCGACCTCGCCCTACTCGAGTCCATTGGTAGTCATTCCGAAGAAACCTGGTGATGTTCGAATCACTTTCAGCTGTCGCAAGCTCAATAAGCTTTGTGCTTTCCACCGTCCGATTCCTCGCGTTGGTGATACTTTGGACAAGTTGTTGAAAGGGCATACATATTCCCTTTTTGACATTAAATCTTCGTTCCACAAAATCACGGTTCACCATGATACAATCCGCCCCGGTGGTCTAGTGCGTAACCTCGCAGCCTGCTAAGGGGAAGGTTGGCAGAGTGAGTTTTCTTCTCACTAAATAAATCCTGGTCTAGGATGAAAGCGACGCGTTGCAAAGCTCGTTGTTAGTAAACCATTATCGACCGTCGTAAGTCGCGAGGGAAGGGACTGCTGTACCCTTCTCGCGATAAAAATACCTCAGGCAGGAGCCGCAGGAGGGGGTCCAGCCTCCCCCTCCAATGTGACCCCAGTTGGGTCGTCTAGCTAGTAGAAGTGGAGGATAGGGGACAGAGGGGCAGACGACAGAAGAATCCGATGATGGGAGAAAAAAAAAAAAAACTTTGACGGCGTTCGTGACGTCTTCTGGGCTTCTTGAGTGGTTGAAGATGCCTCAAGGCAGTTCTGCTGCTCCTGGGTGGCTTTGCAAGGTCGTCAACGAAGTCATCAATCTCCGCGGTGTTGCATCGTACTTGGATGATTTGATCGCTTTCGACGACACTCCTGCTGCGCATGTTGATACCATGCGCGCTCTGTTTGAACGTATGCGTATACACAAGTTGAAACTCACCCCACCGGAGGCCATCATCGGCGCTACAGAAGCGGACTTCCTCGGTCACACCATCTCTCCCGACGGAGTTAGGCCTAATGGTGCCAAGGTTGCGGCTCTCACCAAAGTGCCTATACCTACGGATGTCAACAACCCAGTTCTCTTC
Source organism: Ectocarpus sp. CCAP 1310/34 (assembly GCA_902602495.3). NCBI lineage: Eukaryota > Phaeophyceae > Ectocarpales > Ectocarpaceae > Ectocarpus > Ectocarpus sp. CCAP 1310/34. Next base: position 55,654 of record CACKRE030000501.1, on the reverse strand, counting down.
TCGGCGGCCTCAGCTACAATCGCAACGTCCTCCCCAACATGGCTACACGCATTCATTCGGCCTCTGACAGCTCTCCTCAAGAACCCGGCCAAGTTCGTCTTCACCCCTTCCATGGAGCAAGCTGTTCGCGTCCTGCTGTCTGAGTTGACCGACCCTCCTGTCTTGGTATATCCGGATTGGGATGCCGTTTCGGACGGCGCGCGACCTTTTCGCCCCTACTGCTGTGATGCTCGTCACGATGGGTTCGGTAGGACTCTCAAACAAGAACACAACAGTCGGATGGCTCCATCCGGCCCATCGTTTTCATCAGCCCAGCAACTTTGGGCTCCGAACGTCATTGGACTCCCCTCGACCTCGAGGCGAATAACATCGTGTGGTGTATCACAAGATTTCGCGGTTACGTGTGAGGTACGAAATTTTGCATTTCTACGAACCAAAAATCTCTTGAGCATTTTGCCAAGGTGGGGGGGTGTACTCATAGTCGTGCATGCCGTAGTCGTTAGACCATTGACCTCGCATCCCTGTAAAGCCGGGACGGAGCACGCCGGGTTCTCACCGGACCAGGCTCTCACATCACCAAGCGCGAAGCGCCATAAGGTATTCGGCGAGTCGCATGAAGGGTGCGCTGTATCCTGCTAAGCGTGTTCGGCATCTTGTGCTTACTTCCTTGCGTACGGATGACAGCTGCGTATGACGTAATTTATTTTCTGGTGCTTTCACTTCCTGAGACAGTTGTAATCACTGTGTAACTGCCTCGAGGGTGCTTGACCATGTCAACACAACGTGGTGCGATCATCCCCCTTGCGCGGAGTGAGGGTTCTCGATCCCGCACAACATGATCTACTCGACCACCATTATGGTTACCGCCAAAAATAAATACAGAGGAAAAAAAAAGAGATGGTAACCTGGTTGCCGATTCACGAAGTGAATTGGCTTATTGTACAACGTCGTTGCCAAGCGACGAAAACCCAACCCCGATGGTAGACACCGCCTGGGGGGGGCCAAGGTGGGGGAGATTAATACCCGCGTTCAGCGTTGGCTCGAATTTCTAACCGCCCACCATTTCACTCTCGAGCATCGCAAGGGTTCCGCGAATCGCAACGCTGATTTCCTCTCTCGCCTCCCGATCGATGCGGCGGGATGTGACCGATCTGGTCGCAGTCGCTTGACACCAGATGCGATGAGGAGATCGTGTTCTTTATCCGTTCTTGTGGCCTTGCGCCTTCTGGCCATCGCGCCGTGGGTGTTGGCTTGGGTGGGCTCGATCCAACTTCCCCGACTTCGGTCTTGGGTGGGCTTGCCCCCTCTACGGCTGACTTCGTCGACTTCCGTCGGCATGGTCCACGTCTTTCGCCGTCAGGCCTTTCGTCTCCACCTGGTATCTGGAACATCGCCCCCTGGCCATCCAAAAAGCTCAGCGAGTTGCTTCCTTCAAGACTGCGTCAGCGGCCTCCCCCTGTTGGTCTGGCTCACTGCACCCGTTTGTGGAGGATGTTACGGCTTTCGAGCCCAAGTCTCCGCCGGCCATCTCGCCGACCGCCACGCCACGACAGACCCTCGACCCTACTCAAGTGATTTCCCCACGGATTCGTCGCCGTACTGCGGTTGTGGCAGGTACACCAATCCTACCGGTCAGTTATGGTTTTTCTGACGACTTGCCTCCCCAGCCTTCCACACGGATCTCCGCTTCGCCGCGGCCGTCTCGACGGTCTCCGACGGCGTCCCCAACGTTGTCGACGACCCCAGTATTGTTCCGTTTAGTTTCGACTGCTGGTACTGGCGGTCTATCCCTGGATCCCTCCTTGCGTCGAGCTCATGGAGTGGATTCTGCGTCTCTGACGCATCCTGCAACTTCGGTTGCTCCGACTCTGCAGTCATCTGCTGCCCCTGACTCTTCGGGGTCCTTGCCGCGTTTGGTGTCAACCGCTCGCGCGAATTTGCCTTCGATCTCCACTGCTGCCCTACCTTCAGATGGGTTGCAGTCGACGTCCCGAGAATGGGTCCCCTCTTCTATCGAGACGGCTTTACACTCTTCGGCGGATTCAGCCTTCAGGGCGTCTTTCACACGTTTCCCCATGCTTATTGGGCTCGCGAGCAACGTAACGAACCTGTGTGTGATGCAGCACTTCGTTTCATCCTTCGCTATCGGAGATTCGCGACCCCTCTAACAAAGGCCTTTACATGTTGACGATGATGGTTTGATCTTGATTGTTCGCAAGCAAACAGCACCCCCGTTGTCTACGACACACGTCCTGGCGAGCGTGCTGCTCACCTTTCCAACGATGAACCCATTCGGATTTATTTTCCCATGCTCATGCGTCCATGCATCATGCAAGCTTATCGACCATGCTGATGCGTCCTGCCACCTCGGTGCAGCCCGCACGCTAAGCATGCTAGAACGTTTCTATTGGTGGGTTGGCATGCGTGTTTGTAGGAAGTGGTGGGTGCGGCATTGATTGCGATGCCAAGCCCTCCAATCATCTCGTCCGACGCCTCGATGGCCTACTTTGTGCCTTCCGCTACCTTTGGGCCCTGGTGTGTCGGTGAGCGTCAATTTTTCGGTCCCCTCCCGTCAACACCGCGTGGAAACACATACAATCTGCTTTTCACCGGTCGTTTCAGCCGCCGTGCTGATATATACGCGGTTACGGCTGCAGACTTCACCACCGAAGGCTCCGTTGACACCCTTTTCAATCGGCATATTCCTTTGTCGGGTTGCCCGTTGATTCTCTTGTCTGACGACTGCTCTCAAATTTGTTCTAATCTGTCACAGGCTGTTTACGCCCGTCTGGCTATGCGTAAGGTGGCTACTAGCTCTTACCATCCCAACGGCAATGGGGGCGTGGAGCGTGTCAATCACACTCTGACTTAGATGTTGGCTATGGTCGTCAACGAGAGGCAAGATGATTGGGACATTCATCTGCCGTACGTTGAGTTTGCCTACAACAAATCGGTTAATGCCGCTACTTGTTTGGCGCCTCACGAGGTGCATATGACCCGACTGCCGCGCTTGCCGATGACGGTTCTTGAGCATCCACATGCTCGAGGCCACCACAGCCTGATCAACCCCGCCAATCGAATCGCCCATATCGGGCGATGCGTATTGGTGCGGCCTCCCGGGAGCTGGCGCGCGCTAAAGAAGAGCGACCTTTGCCCTCGGGCTACTCGCTCGTCTCGTTTTCAACATGGGACCGTCGCTTCGTCAATGCTCCGTGGCCTGTTGGCGCCTTCTTCTGTTTCAAAGCACGCAACGGATTTTGGTAGTTGGGCAAGATTTGTGGACCACCTCCACCGTTCGACTTCTTCTACGTCGTCCGCTTCTTGGACGACCCTGGACCTGTCAAGCTCGCCCTTCCTGATGTTCGCTACTCCACTGTCGAAACTGCCGTCTCCGGATCGTGCCTTCAAGCTCACAGCGGCAGCGCCCTTTTCAAGGGTATTCTTCGCAACATCGACACGTCGCGTGGCGGCGTAGTGAAGGACTTGTTGCCCGATGACTTCGTGCGCTCCCATTAAGATGGCATGCTTGGTTGCTTTTGCTTTCTGTTGCTCTTACAATAGCATTATTTGTTTCTGTTTTCTCCTTTTCTTTCTTTTGGCTTCAATAGTCCGCCAGGTCAAGCTTTCTCTGTTCCCTGCCGAGGTTTTACCAGCTATTGTTTGGTGTCACGACCCCTTTTCTTCTTTGCTTCGCTTCCGAAACGTTAGTACGTTGTGGTGCTTTGGTACGTTTTCGATGTATTTTTGTCTTTTCGTCTTGGAGTTTGCGGATTGTAGGTGTTTCGTGACCGTTGTTGTCGCTCCCACGCTACCGTGGTGGTTGATTGGCGATTCTTATCGTTTTGTCCATACAGGCCTTTTCACCGTTCCGACGACGTTACTTTTTCCTCGTTCCGACGACGTTCCTGTTTTTCGTCGTTCCGACAACTTTCCTTTTTTTTCGTCGTTCCGACGCCCTTCCTGTTTTTCGTCGTTCCGACGACGTTCGTTCCTCTTCGTCGCTCCGGCGACGCTTATTTTCTTCGTTTCTTTCGTATCCTCTTTTCCCCCATCTTTTGGGTTCCGACGTGTTCGACGTGTTGTGATATTTGTAGCCTTCGTCCTCTTTCCCCCTTTTTTTTGGGTTCCGACCTGTTATAGTATGTGTAGCCTTCGCCTGTTGCGGCCCTCCCGTTGGTTTCCTCTATGTCAGCCCCAGGTTATTCGTTCCTGTACCATTAATTTTTATAGGTCAAACGATGGTCTTACGACTCATCGAGTGAGAGGTGTGGGGGCGTGAATTGTGTTATTTTGGAGCTGCGCATCCTCGATACTCTCATTTGAGATTCGACGGGTGATTGCCAAGTTCCGAGATTTGCGTATCTGCGTACGGGAACCTCCAGGGTGGGCTAGTGTTATGGGATTTGAATGTGTAGGAAAGTACCAAAGGTAGTGCGGGCTAATGCCCAGAGGAAAGTGCGGGAGATGAAACTCCCGAGAAGAGCTGGTGAAGGCGTCGAAGGTTAAGGCCCGGCGGAACCAGGGCCGTCGTTGTCGATGACGACGTGGGACGCTCGTGGAGATTATACACGAAAGTGTCAGCAATGGGATGCATCGCAGACGAATCAATGCCATCTGTCGAAACAGGACCCTGAACCCAATCGCCCGAGTCGCTCAAACTGCGGCGCGACACAGCGCTAAGAGGCCTTTTGAGTAGGGGAGCCGAAGCTGTACCCAAAACGTCGCCTGGGTCGAGAGAAGCGTTGCCCGCGAGCGGGATTCGTGGACAACCATTGTGCACGAAATGTTCCTCGGAAGAAAACATGGCGCATTGTGGAAGCATGTCCACTATATAGTTACCAACGAGAGCTGGGGAGTCATCGCTGTGCACGATTCCTGTTTTCGCGGAAGGCTTGCGAGCGAGCCTCTTGTGTCAACAAAGGAGTCCACCAAAAAGGGTCGTCTGTGTTACGAAAACTGGAAGCGAGGGCGAATACGTCAGACTAATCGGCTTGCGAGGCGGGCCAAGAATATGTTAGTTGTCTGAACGGGTCGGCATCGTGAGATTGTACAGGCCAAACTACAGGGTTCTGTGCAGAACCTGGTGCCCACTGGCCCGAAGGCGCTGGAGCGCGGTGATTAGACCGCCGTGGCTGCGAAGAGCCATGCGTCGAAGACAACGAAGAGTAAGATGAGCTACCGATAGCCAGCGTTCTATAAGTCGCTAAAGGCGCGAACGCCTCCCCCATATCCGCCATCGACGCAAACGGAGTGACGGCCGTGGCCAGAGCACCCGGGTACAAAAGCGGAGAACGCTTTTTCTAGAACCATGGACACACTAGGAGCCATTGTACGTTCAGAGCCAGTCACAGACGAAACCAACAAACCGAAAGCACGAAGGTAGTCCGCGAAAGAAGTACCATCGGCTACACCAAATTGTTGAGGTCGCAATAACGACTCTTGACGGTCTCCGACGTCAAATTGCTTCGCAAGATGACGCAACAGCAGCTGAAAGGCTTTCGGCCCAGAGGCTCTACCATCCAAGCTCCGGTTCACCTGCCGAAAATAATCAGCAATGGAGAGAACGAGGTCGGCGGTAATTTGGAGGGCTTGTCAGGGGTGATCGCACTCAATTCTTTTTTTTTGAGGGGACGTCCCCATCCAAGTACGAAATCAGAGCCGTTCAACCCAGCACTCTTCTCATCACACAGCAACAAAACGTCGGACAAGGCCGCGCGTGTTGTGCGGATAAGCTGCTGATAGCCATCTCCCGGCAACAGAGTTGTGGAAAGGCGCATGGTTGCGACGTTCTCGACTTTTTTCAAGTTGAGAGTGATGTACTCGCGTTGCATTGTATTGACATATGCAACGCGAGCAGTGGCACCAGTCGCATCTATCGAGGCTTGACGGGCATGTGCGATGTTCGAAGAAGTGACAAAAGACGATCATCGATTACAACGGGGTGTGTGACAGCAGCTACCGAAGCAGCAGGGGAAGGATGGTCCGAAGACAACACAACATGCGGAACACCCGGCACAGGTGGTACGAACGCCGAAGAGGGTGGTAGGTTCGAAAACCCAGGATTCTGCACTACTACTCCTGAATCTACGGCATGATGAGCAGTAGAAAAAACAGGGGTTACATTAGTTTCCGAAGAAACGGGGGGGGCAAAGCCGAAGCAGAGGTCGAAGCCGAAGCAGAGGTCGAAGCCAAAGCAGAGGCGCGGAAGCCAAAGCAGAGGCCGAAGCCACAATAGATGTCGAAGCTGAAAAAAGAGGCTGAAGCGGTCCCTCCACATAACTCCAGCAGCACACCGGTAGTAAAGGCACTGCAAGCGTGGGCTCATCAGACACCACCGGCTGTGGCGTCCCATCCTCCTGAAAGTCCCTCCTTCGAAAGTGAAATCGCGCCTCAAGCATCAGCTGAACACCCAGCCGGCGAAGAGAGCGGCCGCTCAGATCCCATCGTCTCGGGGTTTGAAGTCCGTGGTTGTCGTCGGTCTCGTGTCGTCCATGATGTCGAAGCCGGAGATGATGTCCTAGAGTCGGCCGGTGTTGGCCGCGTCTCGTCGACTCGGGTTGTGATTGCTGTACCAGCATGATCGTGGATGGAAGGAAGCGTGGAAGGGGGGGGGGGCACCGAAGTATTCATAATACCGTAGCAGGTGGAACAGTCGAGGTTACAGCTTGAGTGGAACAGTCGAAACTGCTCGTATATGTCCTTTACTTGGAAGGGGAAGACGTTTTTTCTCTTGTATTCGACACGCAAGGGGAGTAGGGAGAAGTGAAGCCCTCCTTAGAGTTCGAGGGGTCCCCGCACATGCAACCATTTCAAGGTGTACATATGCCCCATCTGCGTGCCCTCTGTTGTTGCCGGTAGATCTAACCAGTCCGTATCCATTCACACGAACACCCTCCCCGGTTTGCACGCGAGTGGCAAACCTAACGTGGGGCATGGATACCCCTGATGTACCAAAGGGACTCAAAACAACAACAGGCTCGAGGGAAACCCGGCCAACCGGATCAAAAACCCTCGTCTAACACCCTCAATATAGAAAACCGTCGCTTATCACGGAGGATTCCAACCGCCGCACTTTCAAGACAAGACCAAGGCAGGACAGATTGAACCGGTCACGCTGATTGCACACCCGATTCAACGCTCTCGGCGTTTCTAGGCTCCAGCCGCGGGTGACGCGCCGGCACAACGCTTCCTGCGTNCGATCTTCTGGAGCTTGTTCAGAGGCAGGGCGATGTCTGGCCTCGTCAGCTTCGTCCACATCAGGCATCCGATCGCCTCCCTCACAGGCTTATCCACCGCGGGCTCGTCATCTCTCTTCGGCCCTAGGTCGGCATCGGCGGCAGCAGGGGTGAAAGCGGTCGTGGTCACATCAAACCGCTTCAGGATACTCTCAATGTATGCTGTCTGGGACAGCCTGGTGATGTCATTTTCTATATCCATGGCGATAGCATACCCGTCGTACCAGGTACACTCCCCCAGATCTTTCACCGGAAACTTCTTGTTGAGGGAAGCGAAAAACTCCTCTCGCTCTCCCTCGTCTGCCGCCACTAAGATGTCATCAACGTAGATCACGATGAGACCTACGACCTCTCCATCCACCACCTTCCGGAAGACACACGGGTCAACCCTGCAC
>CACKRE030000501.1:17196-46520 GCA_902602495.3 Ectocarpus sp. CCAP 1310/34 | reverse complement strand
GTGATGCATCCGCTCTGCTCTCGCCCTCCCCGCCCTCCTCGTCATCTGCTAGACNCGGGGGAACGCTGCCTCCGTCCCCCGGAATCCCGTTGCCGGGTACCGTCGCCTCCTCGCGCACAAGCGGCGTCGCTTGCCCTGTCCCACGAGCCTCCATCACGTCGAGGTCGGACTCACTTTCTGAGTCTCTCTCCCCCCCCAAACCTTGGCGTGATGCATCCGCTCTGCTCTCGCCCTCCCCGCCCTCCTCGTCATCTGCGAGAGGTAGCAGCTGCGGGGGAGCGGACGATGCAGCGGGCACGTGGCGCCAGGTGAAATTGCGGGTGGTGATTACGGTTCCAGCTTCGGTTAGCATACGAACGCAGTCATGGGGGTGATTGTGGGCAGGACCAAGGTACCAGCCTTTTTCGCCCTTGGGTTACGACTTTGCTTTTCTTCTCGACTTGAACACGGCTGGTTTGAGAAACGGGTATGTAGACCCGACAGGCGGTGGGGAGTCGTGGAACATCTCGTAGGCAGATTTGTCTCCCTCGTTTGATTTAGTGGCGGTGCAGTTCAGCTGATGGCATGCACACGAAATGGCCTCGGCCCACAACCCGGGGTGGTTCGGTGCGTCGGGGAACAGTTGCGTCGCTTGGATGCGTGACGCAAGCGCGGCATCAGTGATCAACCCTAGCGCTCTCTCTGCTACACCGTTGTATTTTGGGGTGTGAAGGGGGGTGAACTCTTGTTTGATGCCGTGTCTGCGGCAAACTTCCGCAAACTGCCCCTGGAACTCACACGGAACCCCTTTCGTTCGGTAGCCCGCCAGGAACTACTCAAACCCAACCGCGACCTGAAATTCCTAATGGACTCTCCCTCGAGGGACTGACACTAGTGTGTTCGTATATGTCCTTTACTTGGAAGGGGAAGACGTTTTATCTCTTGTCCCCTAAGAGGTGAGAGTAGCCGCTGCTCACAACCAAGATTATAGTGGCGCCATGGGAGATGGTGCTGCTGTTGGCTTTGGATACGGAGCCACAACCCCAGCGACGGGGTACCAAAGTGTGCGGTACACTTCTCCTCCGTTCAGCGGGAAATCGAAAGATTTCAATGAATGGCTAAATGATTTCCGCAAACTCCATTAGTAGAAGTGAGGGGACCACTTCGGTTCATCCTACGGAAGTCGTGCATCATTTGTCAAAACCTGTAGGGTAAAACGCCATTGGTGGAAGTGAGGGAAGCGCTCGGGTTCATTCTGTGGGAATCATTAAAGTGGAGGCGACTTCCATGGAAGTTGACCAGACGCATCGTTCGTCCAAGATTGTAGGGTGAAACACCATTGTTGGAAGTTAGGGGAGCACTCGGGTTCATGCTACGGAAGTAATGGAAGTGGGGGTGATTTCCATAAAAGTTGGTGGGATGCATCATTCGTCCCGAATCGTAGGCTGAAACGCCATTGGTGGAAGTGAGGGAAGCGCTTGGGTTCATGCTACGGAAGTCATAGAAATGGAGGTGGCATACATGGAAGCTGTCAAGAGGACTTTTTGTCAAATTTTGTAGGGTAAAACGCCTATGGTTGATGAGGGCAGCGCTTGTGTTCATTCTACCGTTATCATGGAAGTGTAGGTGACTTCCATAAAAACTGACGAGATGGATCATTCGTCTAGATGGTAGGGTGGAACGGCATTGGTGGAAGTGAGGGGAGCACTTGGGTTCATGATACGGAAGTATTGGAAGTGGAGGTGACTTCCATGGAAGCTGACGAGATGCATCATTCGTCCCGAAGTGTAAGGTGAAACGCCATTGGTGGAAGTGAGGGGAGCACTTGGGATGATGCTACCGAAGTAATGGAAGTGGAGGTGACTTCATGGGAGCTGACGAGATGCATCATTTTTCCACGAGTGTAGGGTGAAATGTATCGTTGACTTCCATGGAAGCTGAAGAGATCCATTACTTGTCCAATAGAGTAGGGTGAAACGCCATTCGGGGAAGTGAGGGGAGCACTTGGGTTGCTGCTACCGAAGTCATGCAAGCGGAGGTGACTTCCATGGAAGCTGACGAGATCCATTACTTGTCCAAAAGTGTAGTGTGAAACGCCAAGCCATTTGCGGAAGTGAGGGGAATGGTTGGGTTCATTTTATGGAAATGATGAAGGTGGAGGTGACCTCCATGGAAGCTGTCAAGAGGATCATTCGTCAATCAGTGGAGGGTGAAACGCCGTTGGTGGAAGTGAGGGGAGCGCGTGCGTTCATGCTACCGAAGTCGTGGAAGTGGAGGTGACTTCCATGGAAGCTATCACGAGGATCATTCGTCCAAGAGTGTAGGGTGAAACGCCATTTGTGGAAGTGGGGGGAGCACTGGGGTTGCTGCTATCGAAGTCATGGAAGTGGAGGTGACTTCCATGGACGCTGACGAGATGCATCATATGTCCACGAGTGACGGGTCATATGTCCATTGTTGGAAGTAAGGGGAGCACTTGGGTCGCTGCTATCAATGACATGGAAGTATCGTTGACTTCCATGGAAGCTGACGAGATCCATTATTTGTCCAATAGTGTAGGGTGAAATACCAGTTGTGGAAGTGAGGGGAGCACTTGGGTTGGTGCTACCGAAGTCATGCAAGTGGATGTGACTTCCATAAAAGCTGACGAGATTCATTACTTGTCCGAGAGTGTAGGGTGAAACGCCATTGGTGGAAGTGAGGGGAATGGTTGGGTTCATTTTATGGAAATGATGAACGTGGAGGTGACCTCCATGGAAGCTGCCAAGACGATCATTTGTCAGTTAGTGTAGGGTGAAACACCATTGGTGGAAGTGAGGGGAGCGCTTGGGTTTATGCTACGGAAGTCATGGACGTGGAGGTGACTTCCATGGACGCTGACGAGATCCATTACTTGTCCACAAGTGTAGGGTGAAACGCCATTGGTGGAAGTGAGGGGAATGGTTGGGTTCATTTTATGGAAATGATGAACGTGGGGGTGAACTCTAAGGGAGCTGTCGAGAGGATCATTGTCAATCAGTGTAGGGTGAAACGCTATTGGTGGAAATGAGGGGAGCGCTTGGGTTTATGCTACGGAAGTCATGGACGTGGAGGTGACTTCCATGGACGCTGACGAGATCCATTACTTGTCCACAAGTGTAGGGTGAAACGCCATTGGTGGAAGTGAGGGGAATGGTTGGGTTCATTTTATGGAAATGATGAACGTGGGGGTGAACTCTAAGGGAGCTGTCGAGAGGATCATTGTCAATCAGTGTAGGGTGAAACGCTATTGGTGGAAATGAGGGGAGCGCTTGGGTTCAGTCAACGGAAATCATGGAAGTGAATGTGACTTCCATGAAAGCTATCAAGAGGATTATTCGTCCAAGAGTGGTGTAGGGTGAAACGCCATTGGTGGAAGTGAGGGGAATGGTTGGGTTCATTTTATGGAAATGATGAACGTGGGGGTGAACTCTAAGGGAGCTGTCGAGAGGATCATTGTCAATCAGTGTAGGGTGAAACGCTATTGGTGGAAATGAGGGGAGCGCTTGGGTTCAGTCAACGGAAATCATGGAAGTGAATGTGACTTCCATGAAAGCTATCAAGAGGATTATTCGTCCAAGAGTGGTGTAGGGTGAAACGCCATTTGTGGAAGTGAGGGGAGCACTGGGGTTGCTGCTGCCGAAGTCATGCAGAAGTGAAGGTGACTTCCATGAAAGCTATCAAGAGGACCATCCGTCCAAGAGTGTAGGGTGAAACGCCATTTGTGGAAGTGAGGGGAGCACTGGGGTTGCTGCTGCCGAAGTCATGCAGAAGTGAAGGTGACTTCCATGAAAGCTATCAAGAGGACCATCCGTCCAAGAGTGTAGGGTGAAACGCCATTTGTGGAAGTGAGGGGAGCACTGGGGTTGCTACTGCCGAAGTCATGCAAGTGGATGTGACTTCCATGAAAGCTGACGAGATCCATTTCTTGTCCGAGAGTGTAGGGTGAAACACCATTGGTGCAAGTGAGGGGAGCGCTTGGGTTCATTTTATGGAAATGATGAACGTGGAGGTGACCTCCATGGAAGCTGCCAAGAGGATATTTTGTCAGCTAGTGTAGGGTGAAACACCATTTGTGGAAGTGAGGGGAGCGCTTGGGTTTATGCTACGGAAGTCATGGAAGTGGAGGTGACTTCCATGGAAGCTGACGAGATGCATGATTTGTCAACGAGTGTAGGGTAAAATGTCATTGGTGGAAGTATCGAGAGCACTTGGGTTGCTGTTGCCGAAGTCATACAAGTGGAGGTGACGTCCATGGACGCTGACGAGATCCGTTATTTGTCCACAAGTGTAGGGTGAAACGCCATTGGTGGAAGTGAGGGGAATGGTTGGGTTCATTTTATGGAAATGATGAACGTGGAGGTGACCTCCATGGAAGCTGCCAAGACGATCATTTGTCAGTTAGTGTAGGGTGAAACACCATTGGTGGAAGTGAGGGGAGCGCTTGGGTTTATGCTACGGAAGTCATGGACGTGGAGGTGACTTCCATGGACGCTGACGAGATCCATTACTTGTCCACAAGTGTAGGGTGAAACGCCATTGGTGGAAGTGAGGGGAATGGTTGGGTTCATTTTATGGAAATGATGAACGTGGGGGTGAACTCTAAGGGAGCTGTCGAGAGGATCATTGTCAATCAGTGTAGGGTGAAACGCTATTGGTGGAAATGAGGGGAGCGCTTGGGTTCAGTCAACGGAAATCATGGAAGTGAATGTGACTTCCATGAAAGCTATCAAGAGGATTATTCGTCCAAGAGTGGTGTAGGGTGAAACGCCATTTGTGGAAGTGAGGGGAGCACTGGGGTTGCTGCTGCCGAAGTCATGCAGAAGTGAAGGTGACTTCCATGAAAGCTATCAAGAGGACCATCCGTCCAAGAGTGTAGGGTGAAACGCCATTTGTGGAAGTGAGGGGAGCACTGGGGTTGCTACTGCCGAAGTCATGCAAGTGGATGTGACTTCCATGAAAGCTGACGAGATCCATTTCTTGTCCGAGAGTGTAGGGTGAAACACCATTGGTGCAAGTGAGGGGAGCGCTTGGGTTCATTTTATGGAAATGATGAACGTGGAGGTGACCTCCATGGAAGCTGCCAAGAGGATATTTTGTCAGCTAGTGTAGGGTGAAACACCATTTGTGGAAGTGAGGGGAGCGCTTGGGTTTATGCTACGGAAGTCATGGAAGTGGAGGTGACTTCCATGGAAGCTGACGAGATGCATGATTTGTCAACGAGTGTAGGGTAAAATGTCATTGGTGGAAGTATCGAGAGCACTTGGGTTGCTGTTGCCGAAGTCATACAAGTGGAGGTGACGTCCATGGACGCTGACGAGATCCGTTATTTGTCCACAAGTGTAGGGTGAAACGCCACTGGTGGAAGTGAGGGGAATGGTTGGGTTCATTTTATGGAAATGATGAACGTGGAGGTGAACTCTATGGGAGCTGTCGAGAGGATCATTGTCAATCAGTGTAGGGTGAAACGTTATTGGTGGAAATGAGGGGAGCGCTTGGGTTCAGTCAACGGAAATCATGGAAGTGAAGGTGACTTCCATGAAAGCTATCAAGAGGATCATTCGTCCAATAGTGAGGGTGAAACGCCATTTTTGGAAGTGAGGGGAGCACTGGGCTTGCTGCTGCCGAAGTCATGCAAGTGGATGTGACTTCCATGAAAGCTGACGAGATCCATTTCTTGTCCGAGAGTGTAGGGTGAAACGCCATTGGTGGAAGTGAGGGGAATGGTTGGGTTCATTTTATGGAAATGATGAACGTGGAGGTGACCTCCATGGAAGCTGCCAAGACGATCATTTGTCAGTTAGTGTAGGGTGAAACACCATTTGTGGAAGTGAGGGGAGCGCTTGGGTTTATGCTACGGAAGTCATGGAAGTGGAGGTGACTTCCATGGAAGCTGACGAGATGCATGATTTGTCAACGAGTGTAGGGTAAAATGTCATTGGTGGAAGTATCGAGAGCACTTGGGTTGCTGTTGCCGAAGTCATACAAGTGGAGGTGACGTCCATGGACGCTGACGAGATCCGTTATTTGTCCACAAGTGTAGGGTGAAACGCCACTGGTGGAAGTGAGGGGAATGGTTGGGTTCATTTTATGGAAATGATGAACGTGGAGGTGAACTCTATGGGAGCTGTCGAGAGGATCATTGTCAATCAGTGTAGGGTGAAACGTTATTGGTGGAAATGAGGGGAGCGCTTGGGTTCAGTCAACGGAAATCATGGAAGTGAAGGTGACTTCCATGAAAGCTATCAAGAGGATCATTCGTCCAATAGTGAGGGTGAAACGCCATTTTTGGAAGTGAGGGGAGCACTGGGCTTGCTGCTGCCGAAGTCATGCAAGTGGATGTGACTTCCATGAAAGCTGACGAGATCCATTTCTTGTCCGAGAGTGTAGGGTGAAACGCCATTGGTGGAAGTGAGGGGAATGGTCGGGTTCATTTTATGGAAATGATGAACGTGGAGGTGACCTCCATGGAAGCTGCCAAGACGATCATTTGTCAGTTAGTGTAGGGTGAAACACCATTGGTGGAAGTGAGGGGAGCGCTTGGGTTTATGCTACGGAAGTCATGGAAGTGGAGGTGACTTCCATGGAAGCTGACGAGATGCATGATTTGTCCAATAGTGTAGGGTAAAACGTCATTTGTGGAAGTGAGGGGAGCACTTGGGTTGCTGTTACCGAAGTCATGCAAGTGGAGGTGACGTCCATGGACGCTGACGAGATCGATTATTTGTTCGCAAGTGTAGGGTGAAACGCCATGGGTGGAAGTGAGGGGAATGGTTGGGTTCATTTCATGGAAATGATGAACGTGGGGGTGAACTCTATGGGAGCTGTCGAGAGGATAATTTGTCAATCAGTGTAGGGTGAAACGCTAGAAGTGGAAGTGAGCGGAGCGCTTGGGTTCAGTCAACGGAAATCATGAAAGTTGAGGTGAAGACTATGGGAGCTGTCGAGAGGATAGTTTGTCAATCAGTGTAGGGTGAAACGTTAGTGGTGTGAGGGGAGCGCTTGGGTTCAGTCAACGGAAATCATGGAAGTGGAGGTGGCTCCATGGAAGCTGACGAGATGCAAAATTTGTCCAATAGTTTAGGGCACAATGACATTTGTGGAATTGAGGGGAGCACTCGGGTTGCTGTTACCGAAGTCATGCAAGTGGATGTGACTTCCATGGAAGCTGACGTGATGCATGACATGTCCACGAGTGAGGGGTGAAATGCCATTGTTGGAAGCAAGGGGAGCACATGGGTCGCTGCTACCAAAGACATGGAAGTATCGTTGACTTCCATGGAAGCTGACGAGAAGCAACATTTGTCCAATAGTGTACGGTGACATACCATTTGTGGAAGTGAGGGGAGCACTTGGGTTGGTGCTACCGAAGTCATGCAAGTGGATGTGACTTCCATAAAAGCTGACGAGATCCATTACTTGTCCGAATGTGTAGTGTGAAACGCCACGCTTTCAATGGAAGTGAGGGGGATGCTTGGGTTCAATTTATGGAAATGATGAACGTAGAGAGAGGTGACTTCCATGGAAGCTGTCAAGAGAGTCATTTGTCAATCAGTGTAGGGACAAACGCTATTGGTGGAAGTGAGGGGAGCGCTTTGGTTCATGCTACGGAAGTCTTGGACGTGGAGGTGACTTCCATGGAGACTGATGATTTTTCTTAATTCGTCCAATAGTGTAGGGTAAAGAGCCATTGTTGGAAGCAAGGGGAGCACTTGGGTTGCTGCTACCAAAGACATGGAAGTATCGTTGACTTTCATGGAAGCTGACGAGATCCATTACTTGTCCAATAGTGTAGGGTGAAATACCATTTGTGGAAGTAAGGGGAGCACTTGGGTTGCTTTTACCAAAGTCATGCAAGCGGAGGTGACTTCCACGGAAGCTGACGAGATCCATTACTTGTCCGAAAGTGTAGTGTGAAACGCCACGCCGTTAATGGAAGTGAGGGGGATGCTTGGGCTCATTTTATGGAATTGATGAACGTGGAGGTGACCTCGATGGAAGCTGTCAAGAGGATCATTTGTCAATTAGTGTAGGGTAAAACGTTATTGGTGGAAGTGAGGGGAGCGTTTGGGTTCATGCTACCGAAGTCATGGAAGTGGAGGTGACTTCCATGGAACTGGACAATTTTCATCATTCGTCCGATAGTGTGGGGTAAAAAGCCATTGGTGGAAATGAGGGGAGCGCCTGGGTTCAGTCTACGGAAATCATGAAAGCGGAGGTGAATTCCATGGAAGCTATCAAGAGGATCATTTGCCCGAGAGGGTAGAGTGAAACACCATTGGTGGAAGTGAGGGGAGCGCTTGGGTCCATTCTACGGAAGTCATGGAAGTGGACGTGACTTCCATGGAAGCTGACGAGAAGCATCATTTGTCCAATAGTGTAGGGTGAAACGCCATTCGTGGAAGTGAGGGAAGCGCTTGGGTTCATGCTACGGAAATCATGAAAGTGGAGGTGACTTCCATGGGAGCTGACGATATTTATCATTCGTCCGATAGTGTCGAGTACAAAGCCATTGGTGCAAGTGAGGGGAGCGCTTAGGTCCATTCTACGGAAGTCATGGAAGTGGAGGTGACTTCCATGGAAGCTGACGAGATGCGTCACTTGTCCAATAGTGTAGGGTGAATCGCCATTGGTGCAAGTGAGGGGAGCACTTAGGTCCACTCCACGGAAGTCATGGAAGTGGACGTGACTTCCATGGAAGCTGACGAGATCGATTACTTGTCCAATAGTGTAGGGGGAAATGCCATTTGCGGAAGTGAGGGAAGCACTTGGGTTGCTGCTACCGAAGTCAGGGAAGTGGAGGTGACTTCCATGGGAATGACGAGATCCATTACTTGTCCAATAGTGTAGGGTGAAATACCATTTGTGGAAGTAAGGGGAGCACTTGGGTTGCTTTTACCAAAGTCATGTAAGCGGGGGTGACTTCCACGGAAGCTGACGAGATCGATTACTTGTCCAATATTGTAGGGTGAAATGCCATTTGCGGAAGTTAGCGGAGCACTTGGGTGGCTGCTACCGAAGTCAGGGTGTCGAGGTGAGTTCCATGGGAATGACGAGATCCATTACTTGTCCAATAGTGTAGGTTAAAATGCCATTTGTGGAAGTGAGGGGAGCACTTGGAATGCTGCTACCGAAGTCATGGAAGTGGACGTGACTTCCATCTAAGCTAACGAGATTCATCACTTGTCCCAGAGTGTAGGGTGAGACGCCATTGGTTGACGCTTGGGGAATGCCTGGGTTTATCCCATGGAAATGATGAACGTGGAGGTGACCTCTATGGAAGCTGTGAAGAGAGTCATTTGTCAATCAGTTTAGGGAGAAACGCTATTTGTGGAAATGAGAGAAGCGCTTGGGTTCGTGCTACGGAAGTCATGGAAGTGGAGGTGACTTCTATGGAGGCTAACGATTTTCCTAATTCGTCCCAAATTGTAGGGTAATATGTCATTTGCGGGAGTGAGGGGAGCACTTTGGTTGCTGCTTCCGAAGTCAAGGAAGTGGAGGTGACTTCCATGGAAGTGACGAGATCCAATACTTGTCCAATAGTGTATGGTGAAATGCCGTTGGTTGAAGTGAGGGGAACGCTTGGGTTCATTTTATGGAAGTGATGAACGTGAAGGTGATCTCTATGGAAGCTGTCGAGAGGATTATTTGTCAACGAGTGTAGAGTGAAATGCCATTTGTCGAAGTGAGGGCAGCGCTTGGGTCCATTTTACGGAAGTCATGGAAGTGGACGTGACCTCCATGGAAGCTGACGAGATCCATCACTTGTCCCAGAGTGTAGGGTGAGACGCCATTGGTTGAAGTTTGGGGAATGCCTGGGTTCACTTCATGGAAATGATGAACGTGGAGGTGACCGCTACGGAAGCTGTCGAGAGGATGATTTGTCAACGAGTGTAGAGTGAAATGCCTTTGTTGGAAGTGAGGGGAGCACTTGGGTTGCTGCTACCGAAGTCATGGAAGTGGACGTGACTTCCATCGAAGCTGACGAGATTCATCACTTGTCCCAGGGTGTAGGGTGAGACGCCATTGGTTGAAGTTTGCGGAATGCCTGTGTTCACTTCATGGAAATGATG
Source organism: Ectocarpus sp. CCAP 1310/34 (assembly GCA_902602495.3). NCBI lineage: Eukaryota > Phaeophyceae > Ectocarpales > Ectocarpaceae > Ectocarpus > Ectocarpus sp. CCAP 1310/34. The sequence continues at coordinate 36,450 of CACKRE030000501.1, read as the reverse complement.
AACGTGGAGGTGACCTCTATGGAAGCTGTCAAGATAGTCATTTGTCAATCAGTGTAGGGAGAAACGATATTGGTCGAAGTGAGGGAAGCGCTTGGGTTCATGCTCCTGAAGTCATGGAAGTGGAGGCGACTTCCATGGAGGCTGACGATGTTTTTTAGTTCCTCCGATAGTGTAGGGTAAACGGGCCATTGGTGGAAGTGAGGGAAAAGCTTGGGTTCGTGCTACCGAAGTCATGGAAGTGGACGTGACTTCCATCGACGTTGACGAGATCCATTACTTGTCCCAGAGTGTAGGGTGAGACGCCAATGGTTGAAGTTTGGGGAATGCCTCGGTTCATCTCATGGAAGTGATGAACGTCGAGGTGACCTCTATGGAAGCTGCCAAGAGAGTCATTTGTCAATCAGTGTAGGGAGAAACGCTATTGGTGGAAGTGAGGGAAGCGCTTGGGTTCATGCTATGGAAGTCATGGAAGTGGAGGTGACTTCCATGGAGGCTGAGGAGATTGATCATTCGTTTAAGAGCGTAGGGTGAAACACCATTGTTGGAAGTAAGGGAAGCGCCTAAGTTGCTGCTACGGAGGTCATGGACATATCGCAGACTTCCATTGAAGCTGACGAGATCGAATACTTGTCCAAGAGTGTAGGGTGAAATGCCATTTGTGGAAGTGAGAGGAGCACTTGGAATGCTGCTACCGAAGGCATGGAAGTCGAGGTGACTTCCATGGAAGCTGACGAGATGCATCATTTGTCCAGTCGTGTAGGGTGAAACGCCATTCTTGAAGTGAGGGAAGCGCTTGGGTTCATGCTACGGAAGTCATGGCAGCAACGTTGACTTCCATGGATGCTGACGAGATGGATCATTCGTTAAAGAGTGTAGGGTGAAACACCATTGTCGGAAGTGAGGGAAGCGCCTAGGTTGCTGCTACGGAGGTCATGGACGTATCGCAGACTTCCATGTATGCTGACGAGATCCAATACTTGTCCAATAGTGTAGGGTGAAATGCCATTTGTGGAAGGGAGGGGAGCACTTGGGTTGCTGCTACCGAAGGCATGGAAGTCGAGATAACTTCCATGCAAGTTGACGATTTTTTTCATTCGTCTAATATATTGGTAAAAAGCCATTGGTGGAAGTGAGGGGAGCGCCTGGGTTCAGTCTACGCGAATCATGAAAGTGGAGGTGACTTCCATGGAAGCTGACGATTTTTTCATTCGTCCGATAGTGTGGAGTACAAAGACATTGGTGCAAGCGAGAAGAGCGCCTGGGTTCAGTCTACGGAAATCATGAAAGTGGAGGTGACTTCCATGGAAGCTGACGAGATGCATCATTTGTCCAATAGTGTAGGGTGAAACGCCATTCTTGAAGTGAGGGAAGCGCTTGGGTTCATGCTACGGAAGTCATGGCGGTAACGTTGACTTGCATGGATGCTGACGAGATGGATCATTCGATAAAGAGTGCAGGGTGAAACACCATTGTTGGAAGTAAGGGAAGCGCCTAAGTTGCTTCTACGGAGGTCATGGACGTATCGTAGACTTCCATGGAAGCTGACCAGATTCAATACTTGTCCAATAGTGTAGGGTGAAATGCCATTTGCGCAAGTGAGGGGAGCACTTGAGTTGCTGCTACCGACGTCATGGAAGTGGAGGTGACTTCCGTGGCAGTGACGAGATCCATTATTTGTCCACAAGTGTAGGGTGAAACGCCGTTGGTGGAAGTGAGGGGAATGGTTGGGTTCATTTTATGGAAATTATGAACATGGAGGTGACCTCTATGGAAGCTGTCGAGAGGATCATTTGTCAATAGTGCAGGGTGAAACGCTATTGGTGGAAGTAAGGGGAGCGCTTGGGTTCTTGCTACCGAAGTGATGGAAGTGGAGGTGACTTCCATGGAAGCTGACGAGATGCATCATTCGTTCAATAGTGTGGGGTAAAAAGCAATGAATGGAAGTGATGGGAGCGCTTGGGTTCATGCTACCGATGTCATGGCGGTATCGTTGACTTCCGTGGAAGCTGACGAGATGGATCATTCGTCCAATAATGTAGGGTGAAATGCCATATGTGGAAGCGAGGGGAGCACTTGGGTTGCTGCTACCGAAGTCATGCAAGCGGAGGTGACTTCCATGGAAGCTGACGAGATCCATTACTTGTCGAAAGGTGTAGGGAAAAACGCCATTAGTTTAAGTGAGGGGAATGCTGGGGTTCATTTCAAGGAAACGATGATCGTGGAGGTTACTTCCATGGAAGCTGTCGAGATCGTCATTTGTCAATTAGTGTAGGGTGAAACGCTATTGGTGGATGTGAGGGGAGCACTTGGGTTCGTGCTACCGAAGTCATGGAAGTGGAGGTGACTTCCATGGAAGCTGACAAGTTTATCATTCGTTTAATAGAGTGGGGCAAAACGCCGTTCGTAGAAGTGAGGGGAGCGCCCCCGATCATGCTACGGGAAAATTGAATTGGAGGTGACTTCCATGGATGCTGACCGGACGCATCGTCCGTGCAAGATTGTAGGGTGAAACAACATTCGTGGAAGTGAGGGAAGCGCGTGGGTTAATGCTACGGAACTCTTGGAAGTGGAGGTGACTTCCATGGAAGCTGACAATTTTCATCATTCGTCCAATAGTGTGGGGAATAAAGTCATTGGTGGATGTGAGAGGAGCGCATGGGTTCGGTATACGAAAATCATGAAAGCGGAGGTGACTTCCATGGAAGCTATCAAGAGGATCATTTGTAAAAGAGTGTAGGGCAAAACGTCATTGGTGGGAGTGAAGGAAGCGCCCGGGTTCATGCTACGGGAATCACGAAAGTGGAGGTGACTTCCATGGATGCTAACCAGACGCATCGTCCGTGCAACATTGTAGGGTGAACCACCTTCGGTGGAAGTGAGGGGAGCGCTTGGATCCATTCTACGGAAGTTATGGAAATGGAGGTGACTTCCATGAAAGCTGACGAGATGCATCATATGTCCAATAGTGTAGTGTGAAACGCCATTCGTGGAAGTGAGGGAAGAGCTTGGGTTCATGCTACAGAAGTCATGGAAGTGGAGGTGACTTCCATGGAAGCTGACGAGATGCATCACTTGTCCATTAGTGTAGGGTGAATCGCCCTTGTTGGAAGTGAAGGGAGCACTTGGGTTTCTGCTACTAAAGTCACGGTAGTGTCGTTGACTTCCGGGGAAGCTGACGAGATGGATCATTCGTCGAATAGTGTAGAGTGAAATGCCATTTGCGGGAGTGAGGGGAGCACTTGAATTGCTGCTACCGAAGTCATGGAAGTGGAAGTGACTTCCATGGAAGTTGACAATTTCATCATTCGTCCAATAGTGTAGGGTAAAAAGCCATTGGTGGGAGTGAGGGGAGCGCCTGGGTTTAGTCTACCCAAATCATGAAAGTGGAGGTGACTTCCATGGAAGCTATCAACAGGATCAGATGTCAAAGAGTGCAGGGTAAAACGCCATTGGTGGAGGTGAGGGGAGCGCCTGGGTTCAGTCTACGCAAATCATGAAAGTGGAGGTGACTTTCATGGAAGCTATCAAGAGGATCATTTGTCAGAGAGTGTAGGGTGAAACGCCACTGGTGGAAGTGAGGGGAGCACTTGGGTTTATGCTACGGAAGTCATGGCAGTAACGTTGACTTCCATGGATGCTGACGAGATGGATCATTCGTCCAAGAGTGTAGGGAAGCGCCTGGGTTGGTGCTTCCGAGGTCATGGAGGTATCGTTGACTTCCATGGAAGCTGACGAGATCCAATACTTGTCCAATAGTGTAGGGTGAAACACCATGGGTGGAAGTGAGGGGAATGCTTGGGTTCATTTTATGGAGATGACGAACGTGGAGGTGAACTCCATGGAAGCTGTCTAGAGGATCATTTGACAACTAGTGTAGGGTGAAACGCTATTGGTGGAAGTGAGGGGACCGCTTGGGTTCATGCTACCGAAGTCATGGAAGTGGAGGTGACTTCCATGGAAGTTGACAAGTTTGATCATTCGTCCAATAGTGTGGGGTAAAAAGCCATTGGTGGAAGTGAGGGGAGCGCCGGGGTTCAGTCTACGGAAATCATGAAAGTCGAGGTGACTTCCATGGAAGCTATCAAGAGGATCATTTGTCAGAGAGTGTAGGGTGAAACGCCATTGGTGGAAGTGAGGGGACCGCTTGGGTTCATGCTACCGAAGTCATGGAAGTGGAGGTGATTCCATGGATGCTGACGATTTTTATCGTTCGTCCAATAGTGTGGGGTAAAAAGCCATTGGTAAAAGTGAGGGAAGCGCCTGGGTGCAGTCTACGGAAATCATGAAAGTGGGGATGACGTCCATGGAAGCTGTCAAGAGGATCATTGGTCCAAGAGTGTAGGGTAAAACGTCATTGGTTGAAGTGAGCGGAGCGCTTGAGTTCATGCTACGGAAGTCATGGCAGTCACGTTTACTTCCATGGAAGCTGACGACATCCATTACTCGTCCACGAGCGCAGGGTGAAACGCCATTGTTGGAAGTGAGGGACGCGCCTGGGTTGCTGCTACCGATGTCATGGAGGTATCGTTGACTTCCGTGGAAGCTAACGAGATCCATCACTTGTCCAATAGTGTAGGGTGAAATCCCATCTGTGGAAGTGAGGGGAGCACTTGGGTTGCTGCTACGCAAGTCATTCAAGCGGAGGTGACTTCCATGGAAGCTGACGAGATCCATTACTTGTCCAAAGGTGTTGGGTAAAACGCCATTGTTGCAAGTGAGGGGAATGCTTGGGTTCATTTCAAGGAAACGATGAACGTGGAGGTGACCTCCACGGAAGCTGTCGAGAGCTTCATTTGTCAATTAGTGTAGGGTCAAACGCTATTGGTGGATGTGAGGGGAGCGCTTGGGTTCATGCTACGGAAGTCATGGAAGTGGAGGTGACTTCCATGGAAGTTGACAATTTTCATCATTCGTCCGATAGTGTGGGGTAAAATGCCATCGGTGGAAGTGAGGGGAGTGCCTGGGTTCAGTCTACGGAAATCATGAAAGCGGAGGTGGCTTCCATGGACGCTATCAAGAGGATCATTTTTCCAAGAGTGTAGGTTAAAACGCCATTATTGGTGGAAGTAAGGGGAGCGCCCGGGTTCATGCTACGGGAATCAAGAAAGTGTAGGTGACTTCCATGGATGCTGACCAGACGCATCTTCCGTGCGACATTGTAGGGTGAAACACCATTGGTGGAAGTGAGGGGAGCGCTTGGGTCCATTCTACGGAAGTTATGGAAGTGGAGTGACTTCCATGGGAGCTGACGAGATGCATCATTTATTTGTCCAATAGTGTAGGGTGAAACGCCATTCGTGGAAGTGAGGGAAGAGCTTGGGTTCATGCTACGGAAATCATGGAAAAGGAGGTGACTTCCATGGAAGCTGACGATTTGTATCATTTGTACAATAGTGTGGGGTACAAAGCCATTGTTTGAAGCGAGGGGAGCGCCTGGGTTCAGTCTACGGAAATGATGAAAGTGGGGGTAACTTCCATGGAAGCTGTCAAGAGGATCATTCGTCCAAGAGTGTAGCATAAAACGCCATTGGTGGAAGTGAGGGGAGCGCTTGGGTTCATGCTACGGAAGTCATGGCAGTGACGTTGACTTCCATGGATGCTGACGAAATGGATCATTCGTTCAACAGTGTAGGGTGCAATACCATTGTTGGTAGTAAGGGAATCTTCTGGGTAGCTGCTACGGAAGTCATGGAAGTATCGTTGACTTCCATGAAAGCTGACGAGATCCATTACTTGTCCAATAGTTTAGGGGGCAATATCATTTGTGGAAGGGACGGGAGCAATTGGATTGATGCTACTGAAGTCATGGAAGTGGAGGCTGATCGATAATTCGGATGGTTCTGTGTGTGGGGAATGTAGAGCAGCTGGGCCATGACGGGCCGTGGTAGGCGAGGGACGTGTAGGAAAACGTATTGTATTCTTCGGGGGCGTGCTCGTGCTCGTAAATCTGTCACGGCATCAAGCACGCGTCACGCTCATCATGCTCAAAATACCAAACGGATCTCTCTGATTCCTCCGCATCTCATCACTGCAATTTCCGTACGTAAGTACTGAAGATCTTACCCGTCATACTATGCAACGAGTACCCCCAATATATCTAATAGCCCCCCTGCTCGTATGCATCGTCATGCTCCGGCAAAAACCGAATTCCTCATTTACCATCTCTTCAAAAACAAACAAGAAAATTCTCAAAGCATCCAAATCCAATATCCTCCCCAAAACATGCAAGAACCCTCCCAAGTCAATCACAAGAAAAATTTCAACACAACCAAAACTCCTTCAAAACAACCAAGAAGAATTCCAACACAACTAAAACTCCTTTAAAACAAACAAGAAAAATCTTAACACAACTCCAACACGCTCACCACCTTCATCAGACTCTCTCGTTCTCTTGTCCAATCTCGTCTCTCTCTTCCTCTCTCCGCTACAGAATACGAATCGACCCCAAAACACTTCCTTCACTGCAAGTTCATCACAAAGTCACGGTGCAACGCAAAAGACTCCTTGCTAATAGCCTTCGTCAAGAAATCTGCATGCTGAACCTACGTCGGCACATGAGTCGTTGCAATCTCTGTCCTCTCTATCAGCTCCCTGATAAAGTGATGCCGTACATCGATGTGCTTCGAGTTGGAGTTTGTGATCGGGTTGTGCGCAATCTGAATCGCTCCCTGATTGTCCTCGAACACCGGGATGCACGGCATACTCGCATCTTGCAACATTAAACGCCACACCTGCCTCAAGAACAACACTTCCTTCACGACGTCGGCAATTGCCACATACTCTGCTTCCGTGGTGGAAAGCGTAACGCACTTCTGCGTTCGTGAAAACCAATTCACACCCCCCACACACACACATCACTAGCCCCCCAGACACCGACCTCCGGTCTGTCGCCTTGCTTGCATAGTCGGCACCCACAAACACCTGCATGCTCATACTTGTCACGACGCCCCTCTCAAATGTAATCCCCATCCAACTCGTCCTGCGTTCGTATCCTAAATACCGAGTGCTGCCTTCCAGTGCACCATCTTGGGAAACGCGCTACCGCGCTGCTCCTCGAACTGCATTCGCAATGTCCGGCCGTGTTTGAGTGGTCAACCACATCAGAGATCCTACCAACTCGCGAAAAGGGACATCACCACTCGCTTCATTCACGTCAAAGTCGGAGAGCTCTACGCTAACAGGCAGAGGCACACTCTGCCCCCACTCAACGACGTACTCTGCAGCCAGCTCTTCGGCAAACCTCTGCTGCGAAATCTCCAACAGCCCTCTCTCTACGTCTCTCTCGTAAATGCACGCGGAGTACCATCTCAACTCTCCAAGATTCTTCACGGGGACCATCTCGTTGAGATCCCTGCCAAACTTGTCACACCTCTCCTTCTGCCCTACAGCAAAAATGTCATCCACGTGTCTACTCCTTCTAGCCCGACTGGAATTCTGTGGTCACTCAATACCACTTCCCTGACTTCTTCTTGCGCAAACATAGCAATCATGTTCAATCGAAAAATCAAAAGTCTTGCCTGTTCATCCTCCCCTTGCCTGTACATACCATCCCACGGCGCTAGGCGCTTAACCTCAGTCATCCTAAGAGTCGCTGCGCTACTTGGTACTCTACCCGTGTCTGCGGGTGATATCTGAAGACGGCTGGTCAGGGCGTTGGCGAGAGTGCGGGCGATGTCGTCTGCGGACGGGCCGGCCGATGGTCGCCCCGCATGTTGCTGGTGGCGTGTCTCGTGGTCGTTCCCGCTCCGGACGTGATCTGTCCTCTGCTGCTGCTCGTCTTGTTGCCTCGTAATCTCGGCCAGTCTCGCTGCTACACTCTCGTTCACCAACTCGTTGATCCGGGCGTCGTCGTCCACTGCTTGACGGTCGCTCTCTCGGTCTCGGTTTCGGTCGGGGGTGCTCATTGGTGACTGCTGCTGATCGCCGCAAAGCGATGTAACTCCAAACTAAGCTCGACGCGAATATCGTTGACGACGTGTCATACGCTAGCGTGATCAATAATTCGGGTAGCTCAGTTCTGTGTGTTGGGAGTGGGCCATGACGGGCCGTGGTAGGCGAGGGACGTATAGGAAAACGTATTGTATTCTTCGGGGGCGTGCTCGTGCTCGTAAATCTGTCACGGCATCAAGCACGCGTCACGCTCATCACGCCCAAACTACCAAACGAATCTCTCTGATTCCTCCGCATGTCATCACTTCAATTTCCGTACGTACGTACTGAAGATCTTACCCGTCATACTATGCTACGAGTACCCCAAATATATATAGAAGAGGTGACTTTCACGGAAGCTGACGAGATCCATTACTTGTCCAAGAGTGTAGGGTGAAACGCCACGCTTTCAATGGAAGTGAGGGGAATGCTTGGGTTCATTTTATGGAAACGATGAACGCGGAGGTGATCTCCATGGAAGCTGTCAAGAGGATCATTTGTCAATTAGTGTAGGGTCCAACGCTATTGGTGGAAGTGTAGGTTGAAACGCCATTGGTGCAAGTGAGGGGAATGTTTGGGTTCATTTTATGGAAACGATGAACGAACGTGGAGGTGATCTCCATGGAAGCTGTCAAGAGGATCATTTGTCAATTAGTGTAGGGTCCAACGCTATTGGTGGAAGTGTAGGTTGAAACGCCATTGGTGCAAGTGAGGGGAATGTTTGGGTTCATTTTATGGAAACGATGAACGAACGTGGAGGTGATCTCCATGGAAGCTGTCAAGAGGATCATTTGTCAATTAGTGTAGGGTGAAACGCCGTCGGTGGGAGTGAAGGGAGCGCTTGGGTTCAGCTACGGAAGTCATGGATGTGAAGTGAACTTCCATGGAACCTGGCAACGACATAGGTGGAACCTGGCAAAATAGTATTTCCAGTTATGTACGGGGTTTCAGACCAAGGACTGAACGCGAGAGAAAAACTGGCTTTTCGCCACTAAAACTCGCTGTCGCCAGGATTCAACCCCATACCACCGCCCGCTAGAACGACGCAAGGATACGAGCTAGTCCAGGGCTGCTACCCCGCCCAAGCCCCCCACAACCCCCCCGGTGAAATGCACGAATAGGCCCGGGGTACGATACTGTACGTTGGCAACGCGCAATCACTTGGAGCGTTTACGTTTGGTCTTGCCACCCTTCCGCTCAGCGCTCTTGGGCTTGGCGCTAGCCACGGGTTTCTCCGTGTCGTCCGCCACGATGGGGTGCATGTTGACGGCATCCTTGAGGAGCTTCGTTTCGGGATACCAGGTGTCGTCGTGGCAGACATTCACTGCCGCAAGCAGAAGGAGCCACCGGCGAGGATGACATGGTAAGAAAGCAGGCCAAGGTAGCACGGGTAGCACGTCGAGGTTAATCAACCAGCCAACCGTACAAGTGCAAGCACAAAGGAACGAGGACGGGGAGTGGTGGGCGAGGACATGGAGACGTCTGTCGTTACTTTCGCAAGTCTACCCCTAGTGCCCTAGTGCATGAGTCTGCAGACAAAACCATAAATGCCCATGGACTTGTGAGCCTCCCACGTACCTGTTGGATGCCGGCATGGGGTTCCCCACGAGTGCCTCAACCACGTTGCCGTCCCCGTCCTTCGAATCGTTCTGGATCGTGGTGATCACTGTGCTGACGCCCTCGATTGCGATGTTTCATACACGATACAGTGCCTCGCGCCACTCCCGCATCGCCTTCAAAGAGGCTTTCTTCCAGGGCAGGGCGCCAGCGAGGCAGGCCCGAAAGTGGACCAGGGAGGGGTCTTCGATTTCATCAGCTTTGCCATCGCCGGCGCCCTGTTGAGTCGTCGCTTTCGAGGTCACCTGCAAAACAACGATGACGTCCGCGGTAGCATGAAGTATATGCAGTCATATATAGGTGCCTGACGGATACTCTCCCCATATACACACCCCGAGACGATCTCACATGTGGAAGCTCTGTGGTTCGATTGTTAATCTGCGGCGATGCGAAAAGTTTGGATCGAGTCAGCGATTGAGCCCTTTACGACAAGGACAACGTCTTTCTTACCATGTGGCTCGGGGCGCGCGTCCTTGAGGTCGTCGACGGACTCGTCATCATCTTCTTCCGAGTCCCTTGACTCGACCCCGTTCTGTTTGGCGAGAACTTTCTTCAGGAAAGATTTTTCCGAAGCCGTGAGGCGTTTGGCCTGCGAACCCGGGCGGGTAACGTTGCGGCAAGGATCTGTGAGGACGTAGCCGATACCATGTCCTCGGATATGGAGGTAGTGTCTGATATCTGTGCAACGTCTCGCAGGTCTTCCTGTGTCCTTGCAAAAGTAGATTTCGTTTGTAACCACCGGTCAGGCGGGAGCCGAACATATATTTGAAGTATGTCAGCAATAGATGCGGGGTGGAATATCGTTAGGAAGGAAGATTGGACGACGCCCCTGTCGTGCGGACATACTGCGCTTCTCAAGGACCAAGTCCTGCGAGCGGTCAGAGGTGTATGAAACGAACGCTTGTGGGTTGGGTGTTTTTGTCGCAATATCCTCTAGATGCTATTCGCTCTGTTGCCTAGGGAAAACCTCATCCTTAGACCGCCATCCGTCTTCATTCCACACAACAAAGTGCACGGAATACGACAACTCCACGGAAGACCGTTAGCCGGCAAAAGTGCCGAACATGTTCACCCCACAATCTCTCTTATGGACAACAGCGTTACATCAAAAGTGCGTTGTCACACACCGTCTCGTCCCCTGATGTTCATGTCGGCGGGGCCACCGAAATGGCTCATGAGTGCGGTGAGAAACATGAGATGGGATATTCTCACTATGGAAGTCGTGTCATCACGCGTCTTCTTTTCCTCGCGTCCAGACTTGTTGGACGGGCTCACCAACACAGGATCCTTGCTAGCCTGCCGAAAGCAAAACCAACTGACCTATGGATGTGAACTTGTGCGTATCTTATGTCGTGGACGACACGCGTGTTGACGCAATTCGGGCGTGGTTTCAAAGCGGAATGCGTTAAATCAGCCTATGGCAGTCGTGGCTCAGTATGAAGATGATGCCTTTGACGAGGAGGCTCCGACATGGATGGTCGAGATTGGTTGTCGCGGACTCGACCAAATAACGTAGGCGCACTCAGGAAGAGACTCTAATATAGACGGAGGTGTCCAAAAAAAGTAGTGGAATATAGTTGGAAATGGTGGTATGTGCGAGGAGGATGCAAGGATATGAAATACCTGAGGAACGAACACGTGCATGTGCATTCACGTGTGCCTTCGCACTCTCTGTGGCCAGCGGTGCCGATGCTATTAGGGAGGGAATATTAAAAACCACACCAGGAGAATCTGCAGGAAGACGTGGGGAGTACTCATAATGCAGGCAATGCGTGTGCTTTCAACAGTATCGCACCGCATCAGTAGAAGTCGCAGGCTTCGTATGGTTTGCGGCAGGCCAAAGTACACTGTTCGTGGTGGGCAATACAACCGTTAGGTAGCTCCTGGTCGGAGAGGTGGTCGGGTCCTTGTATTATCGTGTTGTATTTCTCGGCATGTGTTCCAAAAGCATGGACCGCATGAATGTACTTCGCCGCCAAGCATCAATCGCCGTGTCAGCTTGGCTGCGAGGCATTTTTCATCTGCGTTGACGCCCCATAACATAAAACAGAACATGAAAGATAAAGGCGTCACCCTGGCGACCACTACACCTAAGTTGCTCTGGGCACGCCGTATCGGGCAAGTGGCTCACCCCACGCTATTCAGTCCACCACGCGTCCTTCCATAGATATAGCACGTTGCATGTGGATTGCTGGGCCGTAGTCAAGGATACCGTGTCTGTCGTTATTCCCGATCTCCACTGTGTAAGAGGTTACCCTACGACAGATTGCCACGACATCTGACGGTACCGTCTTACAACCGATATGACAGGAGGTCCGATATATGAAGATGGAGGGCCTTGGTCACGTCACCTTCTTAAACCGGAGCAACGACTCTAACACGACAATCTCGGGGAGTTACCTGATCGTTCATGCTTGGGCCCAGGTTCGCCGCGGCGGGGGCAGCCCTCTCGGCTGGTTTCTTCGTGCCGGGGGCCGCCTGCGAGACGAACACGAGCAACAACGAGCGGCAAGGTAAATTATACTGATGAAAACGGCATGAACAATGTATCTTCGTGTTGGGGACGTGCTGCGGTTTTTAAGTTCCCGACCTAGGGCATGATTCGGACGCGAGAACGGAAGCACCGAAGAGAGATCAATGTCAAGGCGAATACGACACATCTCCCCCAATACCTTGTTCAAAGTTTTCTTCCTCTTCGCCCCAGATGGGTCGAGGGTTGCGGCTGGCTTCTTCGTGCCGGGGGGCACCTGCAAGACGAAGACGAGTAACGACACGCGAGGAAGTGTCGAGGATACAGAGAGGGAACATATTGGCAGCTTCTGATACTTGGGTTTGCGCTTCGGTCATTTATTTCTCGGCCGGCAGCATCATTCGGATGCGCCCTTTGAAGCGTAAAGGAAGGACCAAGGCGAAACCAACAACTCGCAACCACTACCTTGACGTTCTTGTCGTTGTTGCGAAGGGCCGCAGTTGGGGGCCTGATACCGATACCATGACGAGTATCAAGGAACATCATCACGTAAATTGTTCGTATGGATTGTCGGCGTCGTGAAAATGACCAAAAGCAGCGAAGGTAAGGCGGGTGTACATGCACGATGGTCTACCGTGGATTCCCTACATTCGGCGGCTCCTGGGCTTTTGAAGGGGGCACGCAGGGGGGTGCCTCCCTCCTGGAATTGATATTGCGCAAGACGAGCAGAGGGGGACGGCGACCAGCGGCCTACAGCTTGATTTGTGGATTTTCTCAGGTGCGGTAGGCTAGGGTGCGGCAATTGGCAGACTCACGCAAGTATAGCCAGACCTCTTGGCGCTACGCTATTGATGTTCAGAAAGAGTGTTCAGCGAGTTTTCCCGTTCGCAGTACGTTCCCAAAATTCAGGTTGGACTCGTGGCGTTCAGCGGACGTGATCGGAAATGTTATGTCGGCATGACCCGACATAGAGTCTAGGGTACTACCACCAAAGACTCACCTCCCGGGCCGCAACCGCTGAGCTCTTCGCCTCCGCCTTCTTCCTCTTCAGCAGCTTAGCCTCCTTCGCAACATCCCGGGCGGGCAATTCGAGTACACCGTTGTTAGATTTCTGTTGGAACGTTGCCCTCGCATGCGGTGAATCAGTAGCCACAGAGTTTTGACTCTACAGAGGCGACCGATATCCAACTACGTAGTAGAGCGTTCTACGTAACCGGAGTGTGATTTACGTCTGATCCACCCGAGGCCATACAATACGGGTAGAACTTCACACATGCCAGCACTGCGCGGACAGGTACATCGTCGGTAGTCGGGTGTCATCGGCGAAACACTCGATGTTACCACATCACACCGTGGTACTGCCTACATCAACGCCTTCCTGGGCCAGGACAGCCTGCCTCACCCTCTTCCTAGACACCTCGTCAGGCACACTATCGACTATGTATGCATGCATCATCGTGTAAGCCAATACATACCACACGACCGCCGGGAAACACGTCGATGTTCGGCGTATCGCATAGCCGCCACTACTTCGCGATATCACTCCTCTTAGGCGATGCCAAGCCATTACATGCATGTTTTTGTGCCAGTCGACACCGACAAAAAAAAAAGCCCAGTCGTCTATCGGTAGGTTTTGAACATGAGGTTGCATAGAGACGAAACTAGTGAGGAAAGAGGGACGAGGCAAACAACAGTTTGCTGAGGGGGCATTTGCCGTCTGCGACCCAACGTGCGCGGAAAGCCGCATCTATCTCTAAGTGTATGAAGAGTTCTGCGCTTATCAGTGTATTTCTTCGGACAACTACAAGCATTTAGGGTCACAGAGGAAGGGGTCGACCCCAAAACTTTCTTCTTGATTCGTTTTCATGTACGCCCCCCACCTTCCTCCTGCGGTGCGTGTGGAGGGTATTCTTTATCCACAACACCACCGGGGCGACCGGCCACAGAGTAGAGTGCTTGATGTGTAGCTTTGAAAAAGCATACTCCTCCTCCGAGACAGGGGACGCGCCGTCAATGTACGAAATGGAAAGTCCAACTTCCCGCACATGTCGCGAAGGGCATATCACGACCATAATCCTGGGAGAGGGTTGTGTCAAATGACGTTCACCTTGTTTCTACGCGATATTTCTAGGCTTTGGTACCGAAACAAAACTGCGTTTTAAACGGAGTGCTTCTTACCCGATAGAGTCCAGTACTTTAGGTTGTCTGGAGGGTACCATATGGTTCCTGTGAGTGGATCACTTTTAACATTGCGAGGTGGTGGAATAACAAAGTTAGTTGTCTTGTACCTTCGCCAGCCCTAGCGTATACGAGTCAGTCCTTCGCCATCTTGGTTGTTTAAAGCGTTTACTTCCATTTTTTCTCACCCCCATCCAGGCTTCGGGCACTCCGTCAAACAGATGCCCCGAGTGCTACACGAACTCTTCCTGAGCCATGCGATCCTAGTCAGGAACGAGACTCTCCTAATCTCGAACCTCCGGTCCGAAGATGCCAATTTCGACGGCTGAATTGTCCACGTATCACAAAGGGGGAGCTTCAGATTTGGAGGAGGTGTCGGATGACGTGGTATTCTCTCGGAAGTGGTGGGCCCAAGGCGAGTTCACCACATACAACCAACGACAAGAAATCGGATACCCAATTTCAACTCGTTGTTTTGTTTGGGTTGTTCGCCGGGAAATGTGTACAGGATGACGGGGGGGGTGAAATTGGTTATCGTGATAACTGGAGCGACCCCGAAGTGCTGTATAGTCCTCTAAAGTACGTCATCTGTCTGTGTGGTGTCGCGTCAGTAGTTTCCTGTACTATTCGTTGTTGTTTCTTCTGGACTGGAGCGTTAGAGGGAACCTGCCTATCTTCCCTCTTGTTCTCGTTTTCTTCATCTCCTTCGGTTGTCTTTTCCAGGGAATGCCTTGTTCGTTTGTCCATTTCGATCGGGGTCGATCATCTGTACCCCGTTTGGTTTTCCTTTGTTTGTTCTTTTTCGTTTGGGTGCTAAGTAAACGCCTTGGAGAACTTTTATGGGGATCGTGTATTTGTTTTTTTATGGTGTACCACCCCGACTTTGGCTTGTTAACACGGAATGCGTCCAAGTCAGCTGGACGAGTACGGACCTCTTAAGGTACTGATTGGAGACCGGAACAGTTTGTTCTTAATTGTGACGACAACACCGACAACAATTCGGCACTTACCCATGGGGCACGCGATGTTCGTCAGGACCACATAGACCAGGGGCGGATGACGTGGCCAACTCTCGCAAATCCCGTAGACTAGCCCTGTTCGAGTCTTCCACACGCGAGCAACGCTAGGGAAGCGGATTCCAACACGAGGACAGACATATTGTGCGATGCCAAGGTGTCGCTCGATTGACTTGGTGTGATATGGATGGCATGGATGAAAAGGTTGAGAATGGCGGGGAATTTGGATTTGCACGTCGTAGTCGTACCTGCAAGTCCCCATGTTGACTAGTCGTTCTAATATATTTGTAAAGAAGGCAATGAAACATGCCCAAGAAGAAGCGGGGATGTAACCGCAAATGCTACATTACGGGAAGGACGAGACGGCAGGCGTTGCTGCCGAATCCAAGTAAGCAGGGGCGAATACGACAGGTACGTAGCACCATCACTGTGTCGTGTCGACTGTATACCGAGAAGGCCGTGGACGGTAATACGTGGAGCCGTTACAATGATGCCGATTACAGATGGTGAATAAAATAAACGCAGGCAACGGCAGTCTTCAGTGGTTGAGAATAAGTGTTGTATCGCCAAGCGCTGCCGCGACTTCCACCAAAGGCGTTCCACCTGAGACTTTACGGAAAGTTCCACCGTAGGCGAGTTTACATGGAAGAATTGTTTCACTTCCACGACGTCCAGATATTTAACACAGACAGGCGCTGCCATGACTTCGACCTAAGGCGTTCCACCTGACACTACTGACAAACACCAACTGTTCCCACTTTTCATGGAAGTAGAAGTTAGTTGACTTTCAAGACTTCCACCACTTCCACCACTTCACGTCTCGCTTCCTCCACTTCCACCTAAAAGGCGGTTCACCCCACACCAATATTGGACGAATGCCACCTGTTGCCAGTTTCCGTGGAGGTACAATTTTTGGCAATTACACGCGTCCGCGCGTCAGTAGTTCGACCCAACCACGCGTTCACTCCTGTGGTCAAAATTGACCACCTGCTGGATTTCAGGGTTGTTCGCAAACTACAGTACCCGTTATCGCTTTAACCTCCGTCGTCATTTCGTCTGGGTAGCAGGAAACCCCTGCCGAGTTGTCGATACTCATCGTGTATGTATGCATCTCCGAACAATCAACCGATCGATCATTTACTTACATAGGTAGGGTGCGAGGGAGAGGGAGAGAGACAATCAGAGGGAGAGACCGAGTGACAGACAAACATGTTCGGATCATGGGGGGGGGCAATTTCCAAAGGAGGCTCCCTCTACAGAAGGAGAGGCGTCGCCAGGAGAATTATAATAGGTGCGGCTACAAACAGTTCCAGGCAGCCTATGCGAGCGTCGCGCGAGACCATGATACGTGTGTGTGACCCCTGCAGGTTGGGGTGGGGCTTGGTGTGTGGCGTCTTCACGCGTGGGAAAGGCAGCGGCGCTAAGCCACCAACATCCAGGTATCACGACTCATTAAAGCTGATCTCGACGTCAGACACAGAGAGAGCGACTGCACACCCTGCACCGTAAAAATATAATGAATAGTCTTGGAGATGACGTCGATATGGAAGCTGGCGGGACGTGGAACACTTGCTGCGTGGAAGCTGACCAGATATGAACACTGAACCGGCCGAAAATGTCTGCATTTGGCGTAGCGTGGAGCGGAAACACTTCCATGGAAACTGACTACAACAACAACGTTCATGGTGACAGCGGTGGAAATCAACTTCCACGAAAGCTGGTCTAAGATGACAAGACTTCCATGAAAGCAGGCGCAGATTTTTTTTACTTCCATGGAAGTTGGATGGACGCAATATACTTCTATGGAAGCACTTTCGATTACTTCCGTGGAAGCGATGCAAACCATTGCAGACTTCCATGGAAGCTACCTCATTTCATTCGAAAGGGCTTTCATGGGATCCGTGATCTTACTCTTATGGAAGCAATACCCGAGGCTGAATACTTCCATGGAAGCTGCCATTGCCCTCTTTGGAGTAGCTTCCATGGAAGTCTAAGTTTAACTTCCATGGAAGCTACTCCACTTCCATGGGAGTCCAATAGGACTTCCATGGATTCGACTTCCATGGAAGTGACACATCCACCTTTTCTATACTGACTTCCATGGAAGTGTCGCGCAGCGCTTCCATGGAAGTAAAAACGTATCACTTTCATGGAAGTAGGGAGGGGCTTCCATGGAAGTAGATTCAGCTTCCATGGAAGTCAGTATTGACTCCCACGGAAGGTGAATACATTTGTCAAGTAGTGTAGAAGATCGGACCGTGGCCGCGACCGTGTAACACACGCGCTGCTCCGGCAGCCGGTGCATCGCCTGCTCTGGTGTGGCGGAAACATCGAATCATTATGGGCGGTCATCTGGGTACGTGAGCCAGAGTGAGGAGGGGCAGCAGCGGTGCGCCGCCGGGTATGAGACTCGCCAACATCTGGCTGAGTTGGGAGCGCCGAGCGAGGATGGGTCCTCGGCCGTCGACCGCGCAGAAATCGTTGCCCCTTTGCAGGAAGAAAACGCCCATCGGTGTGACTAAGCTGCCGCCCTCGTGGCGTGCTGGGGTTTTATCTTCCCGCTCCGCAGCGTGGGGCAACCGCGGCGGCCGCCCCCCGTGCTAATCTCCTTGCCCCGCGGCGGTGTTGTCGTGGGGGACACGATAGCAATAAGCTCGGAGCGGAAGGGTAAGAAGGTCTCCGCACAATATGGTGGTACGGGCTATCCGCAGGCAAAGTCGAAACCGAATGGTTGGTCGAGTGACACGGAGGCTGTGGCGGGCAACCTCAAAAATGGTTGTGCCGCGGTGATGTAGCTGCTGAAGGTTGGCGTACTTCTCGAGAGCGCTACCGACTCCCTGTCTTTTGAGCGTCTATGGCCCGTCGAGACGGCCATGTCGACCACAAGATCCTCTTTTCGCCTGCACTTGCTCAAATACACCATCATCCTTACGGACACGACATTGTGGTCGGCAAATTGCCGCCACGTGAAAAACTATTTATTGGCGATTTCGGCGGAATTGGTGGTGCAGATCTAATTGTGCCACCTTTTCGCCGCACCGTCCGATTCGTTTGACGAGTTGCCTCAGCCGCTGGTTCTCACGTTTGGGGCATCAACAGTTTCGTCCACTCCCGTGCCAGCATCCTCCGCCTTTTCTCAGAATACTCGGGGTGTAGGACGGCGGGAGAGGCAGCAGGAAGGCTTCCCTGTCCAAGAAACGCGACCAGTCGCGTTCTGCGTTCCGGGAAACAGAAGAGTGCTTCGCCAGAGTTTTCGAATTGTCACCCAGCGTGAGTGGCTTCAGTGGCAGCGGGGATGGTGTCAGCTGTGAGGGAGGAGCGGCCAGTCGTGGAGATGGAACAGTCTCCGACACTACTGGCAATTTTGCTAAACCGCCCGTGAGGCACCCATGGGCCGCCCATGGATGGCACATGAAGTGCCCATGAAATGCCCACCGTGGGCACTTCAACCTAGAACTTAACCACCGGCACATCAACTTAGAGCTCAGGCACCAGCGCCAACCTAGCACGTATCGTGCTGGCTTGGGGTTAGGGTTAGGGTTAGGGTTGGGGATGGGGTTAGGGTTATTTGCGCAATAATTCCCATTCCAAAGCAGATAATCTATTGTTTAGGAATACACTTGTTCCTGTTGAAGGGCTCTCATTGGCCGTCCATAGGCCCAACGTGGTGCCCATGGGCGTTATACGAAAACTGTAGAAAGTGTGGGAGACCCAGATGGGGGAGGGTCATCTTCGGCCTTGACGGTGTGGGGTTGTGGAGGGGTGGGGTCGACTCCGGAGCAGGGTAGGATGGAGGGGTTGCAGGTTGGTACGGGGAACGTGCGGCTTTTACTGATGGAACCCCCCTTGGTGGAAGACTGGGCGAGTATGGCGTGCTTGTTTTCTTGTTTTTGCTTGTCTCCGGTGTGCTTTTTTTTTGTCGTGTCCCCTTTTTTGTGTTTCTTTCCTGCACGTTTCGTGCGTGCATCTTCCCTACCTCTCCTACCACCGAGTCCCGCTGCGGACTTCGAACTGCTGGTTCGTGGTCTTACACATATAGACAGT
>CACKRE030000501.1:1195-13235 GCA_902602495.3 Ectocarpus sp. CCAP 1310/34 | reverse complement strand
TGTCTTTGTGCGTGTGTACGTGTTCGCGTGTGATTTTGAACCGCACCCGGCGGCGCGCGCGCATGTAAGACAACATCGATCGACCGTGCGAGCCCCACGCGCCACGGCAGTAGTTAGAACCGACGGCTTTCCCCTCCCATGGTACACAGAAAGCTTCTTGTGAGCCAATAGTTTATTTTCGGAGCGTCTCTGCGATTTTGCTTTTTCAACCGACCTGAATCGTGCACGTAAGATAACACCCCCCGCAGAAATTTCGCCTTCCCGCCTTCCCGCCACCCCTCCAAATAAGACTTTGTCAGTATTACTCCCCCCATCGGACAAATAATATGTTTTGGGGGATTGGGGGATTGGGGGTGTACTTCGCGGGGAAATTACTTGAAATAGACTTGCGTCTACTGCGCGTACACGTTTCGCTGCGTGTCTCGGCCCCAAATTGTCCGTTCGCCAAAACCAAATTATCCAAGTGTGCGTCTGGCCTAACTCAACCATATTCCGAGAAAAAATCAATCCGTGAAGATCCTGATTTTTAACCTCAAATAACGATTTACAGCAGGAATGAACTCATTATGCTACACAAAAGTCGCCACCATTTTCATTTTTGATGCTGGCACTTCGCACGCGTGTGCCCCGAGCGTGTGTGGTCACAAATAAAAAACAATGGTGAAATCGGAGCATGTGTTGACTTTCGAAGCCTCTTTGAAGATTAAGTCAATGCAATATACTGCCGCATTCGTCCCATCAATTTTTTTCGCCTTGTAACTGGGCACACATGTGTGCCTGGGCCACATCCGCTCATCGCCTTGAAATAAACGACCAAATTCGATTTTGGCAAATTGCACCCACGTGGCCCCCTGACCACCTTTTTCCCGCCCAAACGGCGCTGTGACCATGAAATGTCCCATGTTTGTGCTTCCCTTCCCCCTTTTGTCCACCCCACGCATTGTTTTCGAGCGAAATTGACACAGGTGCCCACGAGATGCGCGAGAGATGCCCGCTGGACTGTATTTGTCAACCAATCAGCAATCGTACAACGTATCATCCACTTTTTTGTCACGATTGGGAGCCAATCAGGAATCGTCCTTAATCATACAGAGTCGTTCCATAGTATTTTGTACGGTTCAAGCACGATTTAAAAAGTTGGCAGCCTTTCTGTCGGCCTTATACTAAAGGTATGATAGTCTTTGTGCCTATGACGAATGTTTCTGTAAACATCCGCGCAGTAGTACACAATGTTAAACTTCCTCCAGTAAGTGTAGCTCGATTGGGTGGTGGGGGTCAAGACAATATTCAGGACACCATCACGATACAGATTCTCTTGCCAACGTGGCAGGTTCTTTACAAGTAAAATATATATGTGTACTTTAGTGCAAGACTACCATGGTAGACCATAGCCTTTGTTCGTGTGTGTGCATATGTAGGAAGGATCTGAGGAACGGTGCTGTGTTCCGTACATGAAGGGACCCGCCGTGGTACCTGTTGTAGTAGACTTGGATGAGTCTGCGGTGCCCCCATGCTGCGTCAGCCTGTGAGGGGGACTCTCTTTTCTCTTCTGTCTGTCGTGCGTTTGTCCTGCGGATCAATCAACGAGACTTTCTAGTCACTGGACACAAATACGGGCATACCCGGCAATCACTCCGGCTCTAGGAGTGGTCAACACTCTAGAGTTTCTTTCTATCTCCATCGTCCTTGCAAGGAAACGAAAGAGCCCGTGCCAGCAACATGTCGGGAGGCGTCTCGGAGCAGGAGCTCGCCGCTAAACTCGGAGATGTTAAGCGGTCTTTGACAGAACGCTTTGAGGAGAAGCAGACCAGGGCCGAAGCGAGGATGGAGCAGCCACTCGGCAGCTTCGAGGGACTTTTGCTCCAGCAGCCCACGCGAGACGGAGGAGGAGGAGGGTCATACGGCGCCGTGGTGGAAGGGGGCGCCGTGGGGGGTGCGGTTGGAATCCCAGGGGGGACCGGGAGGGGTCCCGCCGCAGGGAACCTACTCGAGACTGTGGGCCCTCGCGCTCGGGACAGCGGCGGCGTCAGCGGTGGAGTAGCGGGCGGCACAACACATGAGCCTGTTGATCGCGGGAAAAGTACTCGGTCCGAGAGAGCTGGAGGAGTATTGCATTCGTGGTGATCCCGGTGAATGTCGACTTGTCGCAGAGGAGCAACACCGCGCTATACTGCTGTGTTTGAAAGAAGGCTAACAGCAGCGCGGTGTGGCCGCGGACGCTTCATTTCTGGTTGATTCGTGAGTGATTTCTTGAGTGACCTTGCCTGTGACGAATGATGCCGAAAGTTTATGTAGGGGATTCGCAGTTCAGGCGTTTCTAGTATCTATCTGGTTTGGTGTTCGTAGAGCGTCTGTAGTTTCGCTTACGATGATTCAGCCAATGATGATGTTTTCGAAAGGGGATTCGCGGTTCGGGCGTTCCCTTTCTTGAGTGTGAGTGTTTTGTTGGAGCAACAACTGGAGTTCGTCTTCATTCGATGATATCCCCGAGCGTTTATGGCGGTCTTATTCTCGGAGGATAAGCTAGATGAGCGTGAGGCCTTGTACGGTAGGAAACCCACTATACCCAGCCCCAACCCTCCACGCCCCCAGATGTAGGGGGGGCGACTTGAGTTCTTGAAACCTGTGCTTTTCAGATGTAGGGGAAGGCACTGACACTGACACGCACTCCCAGATGTAGGGGGGGCGACTTGAGTTCTTGAAACCTGTGCTTTTCAGATGTAGGGGAAGGCACTGACACTGACACGCACTCCCAGATGTAGGGGGGGCGACTTGAGTTCTTGAAACCTGTGCTTTTCAGATGTAGGGGAAGGCACTGACACTGACACGCACTCCCAGATGTAGGGGGGGCGACTTGAGTTCTTGAAACCTGTGCTTTTCAGATGTAGGGGAAGGCACTGACACTGACACGCACTCCCAGATGTAGGGGGGGTAGCGAAAAAATTCGTAGGTGTGCTCTCCAGATGTAGGGGAGGGTGCCAACACGCACCCCCAGATGTGGGGGGGGTAGCGCATATATCTCACAGGTGTTCTCCCCAGAAAAAAGGGAGGAGGGAATCAGTACACGCCCTCCAGATGTAGGCGAGGGACGTACAGCAGTGGTTACACAACAGCGCGCCTCCAGATGTAGGGGGGGCAGCGCCAGCCGACGCACCCCAGACGTGGGGGGCAGTAATTCCTTACCCGTGCACCTCCATATGTCGAGAGGGCAGCACGGGTCAACGCTCTCCAGATGTAGGGGGGGCAGCGCCAGCCGACGCACCCCAGACGTGGGGGGCAGTAATTCCTTACCCGTGCACCTCCATATGTCGAGAGGGCAGCACGGGTCAACGCTCTCCAGATGTAGGGGGGGCAGCGCCAGCCGACGCACCCCAGACGTGGGGGGCAGTAATTCCTTACCCGTGCACCTCCATATGTCGAGAGGGCAGCACGGGTCAACGCTCTCCAGATGTAGGGGAGGGCAGCAGTTCTTCACCAGCGCGCCCCCAGATGTAGGGGGAGCGGCGCAGGTCAACGCTCTCCAGATGCAGGTCAAGGCAGCAGTTCTTCACCGGCGCGTCCCCAGATGTAGGGGGGACGATGCGGGTCCACGCTTTCCAGATGTAGGGGAGGGAAACTTTTCTTCACCGGCGCGCCTCCAGATGTAGGGGGGGCAACGCCGGTTAATGCTCTCCAGATGTTGGGGAGGGCGGCATTTCTTCACCTGCGCGCCTCCAGATGTAGGGGGGGCAACGCTGGGCTTATCGGTTGGGCGGTTCTCCAGATGAAGGGGGGAGCTGCACAGTCATCACAGATCTCCGCCAACGCGCTTCCAGATGTAGGGGGGGCAGCGTGGGCATTTGTCGTTGTAGTCGGCGCGCTTACCAGGGTGGCGAGCAGCAGTAGGGGATTTTGCGGGTGGGTGGGAGGAGCCGGAGTCCACTTGGCAATGGAGAGAAGACCCCCGCTGAGACCGACAAATAAATCCGGTTGGTACCTGTAGCAGAGAATACTAGTAGCAATTTGAATTTTTGTGTGTGGTCGCACAGTATGGGAGGGCATCCAATGTGGCGTTAACCTGATGTTAGTGAACGTGCATGTCTCTGACGACCTCCCCTCAACAGTCGCTACCGTGTTTTGATCGTATCAACGTCGTTCCTTGTTGTTCGAATTGGAGGCCAGATGTCGCGGGAGAGCACAGCTGTGTTTCAGCTAGCGTTGGTACATTGATGTTTGTTTTTCCCTGAAAATGTTGAGATGACCATTCGAACCATCGATGTAGTTTGGTCCGCTTGGTATGTCGCCATGAAGGGGAATTGGAGTAGCTGAAATAAAATGCCAACGTAGCGCTGTGTCTGGCCTTCGTTTGTAGGGAATTGGAGTAGTTGAGATGACAACGATGATGTTTGTTTTTTGGCAGTCGTGGAATCATTGCGAGGGTTTTTGGCTTGAAGGCCGGGTTTTCCCTTGCAACGCCTATTTTTTCTGTTTGGTTTTTCGGTGGGTACGTTGAGCAACACACGGTGATAGTTGATTACTAGCGTAAGGAACCAGGGAAAGTGTTCGTGGGTGTGTATATGTAGGAAGGATCTGAGGAACGGTTCTGTGTTCCGTACATGAAGGGACCCGCTGTGGTACCTGTTGTAGTAGACTTGGATGAGTCTGCGGTGCCCCCATGTTGCGTCAGCCTGTGTGGGGCACTCTCTTTTCTCCTCTGTCTGTCGTGCGTTTGTCCTCCGGATCTAATACAAGCAATCAACGAGACTTTCCNGCCGGGTTTTCCCTTGCAACGCCTATTTTTTCTGTTTGGTTTTTCGGTGGGTACGTTGAGCAACACACGGTGATAGTTGATTACTAGCGTAAGGAACCAGGGAAAGTGTTCGTGGGTGTGTATATGTAGGAAGGATCTGAGGAACGGTTCTGTGTTCCGTACATGAAGGGACCCGCTGTGGTACCTGTTGTAGTAGACTTGGATGAGTCTGCGGTGCCCCCATGTTGCGTCAGCCTGTGTGGGGCACTCTCTTTTCTCCTCTGTCTGTCGTGCGTTTGTCCTCCGGATCTAATACAAGCAATCAACGAGACTTTCCAGTCACTGGACACAAATACGGGCATACCCGGCAATCACTCCGGCTCTAGGAGTGGTCAACAGCCTTTGTGTTGCCTACACTACACGTATGTACAAAACGATGGTGGTAGAGGTTTTGAAGTAGTTCTGGTGTGCGTGTGTGGTCGATGGATTAGGGTTAGGTGCCCGCTCGTTTATATTAGATAAAGTTGCACCATTGGACTAGTCAGCGCTGACTAGTCCAATGGTGCAACTTTATCTAATAAAAGATATACGCTCAGCTCATAGCACCCGGTCGGATCACTTGGCTTTGTGGCTTTTTGAGAGAAGGGATATCCGGGGACGGACCCCTCGCCAGACGCTGTAGTTCTAGGTGCACTTTTTGCAAAGAAAAGTGATCCGGGCGGTATTTGGACTCGTGCGGGTTTTCTGTTGTTTGATAGAGTTGCACCATTAGACTAGTCAGCGCTGACTTTTGTAATGGTTCAACATTTGGCGATAAAGGATTGACGCACGGGGTCAAAACCCGACTGGTTACTTCCCCACGCACCATTAAGTTATGTTCAGGCAGCGTCTGGCGAGGGGTCCGTCCTCGGAGATCTCTACTCACGAACCCAAAAATGTGATCCAGCCGGGTGCAAATGAGCTCTGAGCATATCTTTTATTAGATAAAGTTGCACCATTAGACTAGTCAGCGCTGACTAGTCTTATGGTGCCACTTCATCTAATAGTTCACACTTGACTTGTGTACTTTCTGCCTCCTGTGTTGCGTGTGTCAACGAGCCACGAAGAAGGCTGCATGTGTACAGGGTGTACCTTGCACAATCACCTGACCGGTAGTGTACGCATGGAATCCTAAACAAACGCCTTTGCTCCTAGTGTCGTTGCAGTGAAAAAATCGTTCCGATCCCTGCTCGGCACCAGGCAAAGCCGCAACACCGTCACCTCGGCGAGGCTACAGGGTGGGGGGCTGCCCACGAAAACAAAACCGACCGATAGGCAAGTAGTATAGGTATGGTCCAAACCGACCGATAGGCGTGTACTGTATGGGCACCGATAGGCGTGCTGTTGTTCTAGGTCGCGCGTGCCAGGGAGACCGTTGCCTTTCTTTGGAAGGGAGACCACGAGTTCTCCGCTTCCACCAATACAAATCAACCCGAAAATGGCGTGAACGAAGACTCCACAGCCGCAACGAACAGAGCTTCACTGTCCAACTTAGACGACGCGACCAATCAGCACCGCGAGAATACATGAATGCGAAAATATGCATATAACGTCGTGGGCTTGTAGTCTAGACACGAAATTAATTTGTGCCAAAAGAAAAGGCGGGGCTCCTCCGTGCTTTTGTTCCCCCGCTCGTGCAAGCGTTATATGACCAGCGAAGTGGCAAATGCATACGGGGTAGATACCTGCTAGGCGTGCCCCAGATGTCAGAGAAATGCCCGGTGACATTTGCGAATACAACTCATGCAACTGAACTGGGAAAAACAAACAATGCCAGGGACAAAAACCATGCCAAAAGCAGACAAAACGAACCCACTAGACTAGTCTACTGCTGTAGAGAGGGACTGGACTCGCGTTGAACAAACCTGCGCGAGGCGACCGTTCCCTCCCGCAGCGGGAAAGGGATCCTATCCGTCAAACGCCAACGCAGTCATACTGTCTTATGGCCGCTTTCGGCTGTCCAACAGGAAATATTGGCACTCTGAAGCTCTTCGATGGAGCCACGTGAGTGCATAGCCTGGCGAGCACAATCGAGCACGCAACACCACATATCGGCAAAAACAACAGGTTCCAAAAAAACAGGTCCTACGAAGAGCAACAAGCATCGCCCCCACTCCATCCAAATGCTCCGACGTGTGGACTCCATGACGGCCAAGCCGAAGCTTGCAACAAGCCAGGCGCTAATCCGATCGAAAAAGCAATACTACTAAAGCTCTTCTCTGTACAAGGGAACCTTCACCCAGTGCTGTTCTCTAACTATTCGCCGCGGGACGATAATCGCGCACCGCTCATGTGCCGGGCGACTCGCCACCAAAGCTATTGTCGCTGTCATTCTTCTGTCGACCTCGCTGAGGGGCCGGTCGCTGTCATCACGTGCCGCTCGTCTGCCCAGTGACATCGCCGCCAAAGCGCCACCATTGCTGCCATGCTGCTGCCAACCTCGATGCTGCTCTGTAGCCGCCGCGTGAAACCCAGCAGTCCGCGCTCGTGCCGTAGGTTTCATGATGCAAGATACCACACCCCTGGACCCGTTTTCAAAGCCTAATACATGTACTCCACGACGAAGAGGATGCCAGAATCAGATGGCGCGTATCGGAAACACTCTCAACGAGGCGGTTCTAACGCCGCCATTTTCGGCATCGTCACTGTTTTTTCCGGCCGAGTAACCGACCTCTCAAAATCGGTCCAGGGGGTGTAACAAATTACACAATGCAACCTACGGCAGTCCTCACCACCACCACTACTGCATCAGCTTCTGCACCGCCGTCGCCGCGGTAACCATGTGATCCCCGCTGCCCCACGGATGTGGTTCCTCCTCCTCCTGGGGCGGCATCGACTTCCACCCGTCCACGACTCTCTGCGTGGCCCCCGCCGACCCCGCTGTCTCCTCGCTCGGCCTCCATGCCAGGGGGTCCGGTCCTGAGGGACCCTGAGCGGTGAGGTGGGGTGCGCCGCAAGCGGCCGCGTCCCGCAATGCCTTCTTGGCGGCGGGGTCGGAGATCTCGAGGGTCGCTCGTCGGAACGGGCCCGTCTGGATCAGGTCCGACGCGCACCGGAGGAGGGAGGCCCGCATCACCGCCTCTCTGCGGTTGTAGCCGCCGCCCGCCCCGCCGGCGCTGGAGTCGTCGTCCCCTTCCTCCTCTTCCTCTAGGGACGTGCCCATGTCGTCCATCGACTCTTCGGGCGTGGGCCCGCTCGTGCCGAACTGCTGGCGGGCCGCCTGCTTCTGCTTGCGAGCGTCTTGCACTGTTCGCTCCAATTGCTGGGTAGGGGGGCGGGGGGGGGGCAGAGGTCAGCNGGGGGGGGGGGGGGGGGGGGGGGGGGGGGGGGGGGGGGGGGGGGGGCAGAGGTCAGCGGCGGGCGGCGGAACGTGGAGGGATCACAGGAATGAACTGAATCCCGTAGTATACGAAGAGAGAGTAGCATTTGCGTAGAAACTAACGGGAAACCGCCACCACCGAAACCTTGAAGCAACACGAAGAAAAGAGACCCGACAAGGTTGACACACAGCACGCCTTGTGTTTGTAGCGAATGCACTGCTGTAGGACTCTTGGACACTTTGAGGACGTAGATGCTTCGCCCGTAGGCTTACAACCTAGTTGAGAAAAACTGTATCGCTCCTCGTCCGTAGGTCCCCTTGACAAGGCAGAATGACAAACAGATTCGCTCAATGAGCGTTGCTACGGACACAACCACGGGACCGAACGCACTTTCACACAAAGCCTACAAGGCGCGCCTCCGGAGTGGGTCCATCAGAGCTGGTACACAGTAATAGCGCCATCAAGAGGCGTTACGCAATATGAAAGTTAAGCATACGTTGGTGTGAATCAGCTCCCAGCTGCCATCAGTGACGTTGCCTGCTCTCAACAGGTCACACCGCCGACGTGCTTTCGCTCGAAGAGCACAGGAACCTCAACGAAAAAAAAAAAAAAACTGTGTGCAGTACTACTCTGCAGGCAAGTAACGGCACAACCATGGTATGGTACAAAGATAAGTATACATGTATTGGCTGACTAACCCGGATGCTCGAGGAGTTGACGTTGAGATGTGGCATGGAGGCCGATCGGTAGGTTGCTAGTCGTAGCCCCGGCGCATCGGCCTTGCGCATCGCCAGCTTAAACTCACTGAAGGGAAAAAGAAAAAAAAATAGTAATATTTAGTAGGTCAACACGGACGCATGTATCAGGGTTGAGATATTAGATAGGACGTTGTGCATCTCGGTGCCTGCGCGCAAACACAGACCTGTTTCTCTCTCTCTCTCTCTCTGGCTCCCTCTGTCCCATCTACCTCCGTCCGTCCCTCCCTCTTAGAGACGCGACCACGATACCGTACTGTGCCTTCATTGAGTGTACCGAATGATTGCACTTTTGCTTCCTGCTTACCCGAAGTCTATCTCGCCGTCTTTATTGAGGTCGAACTCCTTGAAGATCTCATCGATGCCCTCTTGCCCCAGATCGCTACCCACGATATTTCGAAGATCGGTCGCTGAGGTGGGCGAACAAACGCAGGACAGCAAAAAATAATGACAGATCAGCACGAGCAGAGGTCGAGCATGAGCGACAACACCAGCTACGCCTTCGCGCGTTCTGTATGAGACGAAACGGAACAAAAGCTGGTCCTGCCTACCAGAAGCACGAATACATGTGCCACATACACAAGAGTAGAACCATCATGAGCAACCCGAACAATTTGCAACACAAGGATACACGAGCTAGGACTTCACCAGAAACACAACAACCGTGTCACGAAAGGTACAACATGTTGTATCCCATCGCTACCAGCCCCGCTGTGGTCGCAATGCCATCGATCCGTGCAAGGCATGGCAAGGCAAGGCACAACAAACGACAGCCGTCCTGGCAAAAAATGATGACCGCGTCATGAACGCGAAACAACGTCACGCAAGCATGCTACCGCATGAGGATCGACGTCCACATGAACTGGCAGTGGCGCACCATCAATTGTGCCGCTGTGGTCGAAGTCCAACCTATCAAAGGCCAGCTTAAGTCTCATCTCGTCCAGTTGCCGTCTCTCCAAGGTCGCCGCCAGGAACTCGTTGAAGTTGAGTTCGTTACCGTTGTCAACATCCACGCTCGCGAAGATCGCACGGATGTCCGCTGCACAGATAAAACCAAAACAAGCACCATCCACCCACACACCAACAGCGTCAGGAGCAAACAACGAGGGAAGCGAAAAGAAAAAACAAGAGGACAGCCAAGCGGATGACATTTAAGAACCCGAGCGAACCGAAAGATCGGTACGACATTAATTAAGCTCGGAGGTACAAGGTACATCTTTCGAAGAAAACGCAACAATTGGCGTCGGCGACGTCTTATAAGGCCATACCTGCCCGAGTGATCAACCGTGCAAGCTCAACGTTGAACGGTCGGGAGGGTTAAGTCTGGGAAGAGGTCTCTTTCCCGCGCGCATCTCTTCATGCATTCGATGGCACCCAAGGAGGGGAGATGAACCCATGCAGAAGCACCATCGACGTTCGTTCACCCAACAGAATGGAAGCGTGGTAACAACCGGCGGTAGCTCGCCAAAGAGCAAGTCCAACGTTGAAAACAGTTGGTAATTGTAGGTCACTCCTCCTGCTTCTGAGGGAACAACATACACTCGCAGACGGCCGGACAAGGTGTGTTTACACCTGTACACCGACGCCCGTACGTCATCAACCATTACTCCCGGGCGTAATCTCACGTCTTGCATGCCAGCGAATAGTCCATTGACCACACGTCCCCGAGCGGACCGAGCATTGTCTCGACAGGACCGATCACCCATGGCCAATCATTGCTTCCTGCTTAGTCCTATCTTGCCAAAGTTGGCTCAAAATATTTTTCCTAGCCTTACTTTCCCTATCGACATCACTTTACTCCGGGGTCCCAAAGGTGTCTTGTAATGCGTGTAGCCAGCGGCACGCCTCTCGAGTAATTGGCTCACCTTTTGATAGATTCGCTTGACTCGAGAGGACGTTGTCGAACTCTTCCAAGCTGATGGTGCCACTACCGTCTTTGTCCATCTGGCGATGAGAGACATGAAACAGCACCATCATGGGGGAAAAAGTCCATCGGCATGTTACAACACAACAAGCAACAACAATTGTTTTTTATAACACAAATCAACCACAACTACCTGACTACACAACTGCCTGAATTCTTAGTGCAAAGCCTTCATTGTGGTCGGCGTTCAATGCTTTCTGAATTCTCTGAGACAGAACGTATTCACGGATAAAAAGCCCACTCAGAACAACACCAATCGATCGGGTGTGTCAGCCCTTGTTATTTTCGCAAAAAAAAATGCACGCAGAAACGAAACGGGTGGCGTCGGACAGGTCTTGTCGAGACAGGTATCACGTAATCGGTAGGTTTTCATACCCGCTTGGTTGTGGAGCAATCGAGCTGCGCAAATCGATTCCTGTGCTGGGATCACTCACACGGTGGGGCAATTGAATGCTCAGCGTGGGTCCAGGGAAGAAAATCAGCCACTTGCAAAGCTCGGGTTTCGTACATGAAAGGGCGGCAAAACGATGCACAACCAACACGAGAGCTATCCCCCCCCCCACCGACTGGAGACAGCCAAGAGTGCTTGGAGGTTGACATCGAGAAGCTGTCAACTACGTAAGGAAGTTTGGATGGAGGGTTTGCATCGCGAACATGATAGAAACAGAGAAGGTAAGGAGACAAGAGGCGAGGGCGACGGAGGCGAAGAAAGGACTGAGCGGGGGAGGCGAGCAGGCAAGTCAGAAAAACGCCGACAAGAAGCGGAAGGCGATCGATAGCGTGCGCAAAATCTCCACTGGGGAAAAAAACAAGCTGAGAGTCGGGTCGTGGAACGTGTGCGGGTTCGCAAGGAGTGAGCGCAAGCGGTTGGAAATAGTGGACCAAGTAGAAGAAAGCGATCTAGATGTAGTGGGGATCCAAGAGACGTGGGAATTGCAGGATGGTGAGGTGGTACGCAAACTAGGGAAATACCGGTGGGTTGTTGTTGTTGTTGACTTCACATTAAACCGTATGCCAGTTGCTAAATGCCAAAATCTAGCAAAGACTCTCGGCCCGTGGTCACGAAAGTGCTGGAGCCATCTGAGGATCTAAAGAACACGCACACGTAGCAAGAAAAAGGTATCCAAGAGCCCGAAGAGGTACACCTAAAAATCCCTGCAGCACCGTATGCGTGCCCAAAAACTGAACTGCACGTCCGTCCCACCGTTCGACTACAGTAGCATCACCCCCTCCCTGTCCCACTCTATACCAAAACGGAAGATTGCCGACTACA
>CACKRE030000500.1:35728-45861 GCA_902602495.3 Ectocarpus sp. CCAP 1310/34 | reverse complement strand
TACATCACCAAAACAGTCTCACCCGATAAATAAGTGGCGTAGGCCGCAAACAGCTCACAGGGATGGGGACGCGGTATATGTAAGGGTGACGAACAGTTCTACTACTGCTGTACAGCAGTAGCAGCTATCTATGCGGAGAGAAATTACTACAGCAGTAGACTA
Source organism: Ectocarpus sp. CCAP 1310/34 (assembly GCA_902602495.3). Taxonomy (NCBI): domain Eukaryota; class Phaeophyceae; order Ectocarpales; family Ectocarpaceae; genus Ectocarpus; species Ectocarpus sp. CCAP 1310/34. The sequence goes on along the minus strand of CACKRE030000500.1, from coordinate 45,699 downwards.
GTAGTTTCGAGCAGGTTTTTTTTTTGTTTTTGTTTCTCTCCCATCATTGGACTCTGCCGTCTGCCCCTCTGGCCCCTATCCTCCACTTCTACTGGCTAGACGACCCAACCGGGGTCACATAGGAGGGGGGGGTTGGACCCCCCTCCTGCGGTTCATGCCTGAGGTATTTTTATCGCGAGAAGGGTACAGCAATCCCTTCCCTCGCGACTTACGAAGTCAATTATGGTTTACTAACAAACGAGCTTTGCAGCGCGTCGCTTTCATGCTGTAGTACCTGGTACTGGTGTACGTTGTCCTTCGATTTTTTATTTTTTTGTGGGAATATATATGTGTTTGTTTTTTCGCCCCCCGTCTTGCTGCACCCCCTGGGGTGTGGTGCAGGGCGGGGGATGCCTGGTCGGCGGGAACCCGGCACGGAACCCTCCGGCGTTGTAGGCGGGTGTGGGAAGCGTTCCCCGTTCTCCTTTTATTTTATTTTGATCGGTCTCCTCGACGCTCTTTCTCGTTTGGTGCGGTAGCTGGTCTTTCTTTCTATCATTTTGTTTCTCTTCCGAGTGGTTTTTGTACCCTATTTTTTTCTGTTTCTTCGTGGGGTCGTGTATGCCGGGTTTTGAGACCACGGGCTCCCAATCTTTTTTTTTTTATAGCTTATGTGAGAAACAACAACAACAACAACAACAACAACAATCCTAGACCAGGATTTATTTATTGAGAAAAAAACTCTCCCTGCCGGGACTCGAACCCATGATCTGGCCCTTAGCAGGCTGCGAGGCTACCCACTATTATATAGACCACCGGGGGGCGACCGATTTCGAGCAGGTGTGCATGCCTGTCTCCGACAACAACCAACCGTCGGCACAGAGGATGTACCTGTGCAAGCAATACCTGTTGGCGCATCTTCTTCGCCTCATCCTTGAGCAGAGCATACGGCAAGCGCATATGCTAGCGGCGCTAGATGCGACGACGCTGATGCGAAACCGCGCCAGACGAACAAAACGGTCCGCTCATCAGAGAATCGAGACCATCATCAACTAGACTACCATACAAAATTCATAAAAATCATGATAAATTTTACTATTCTGTACCTACAAATGAATAGTCTAGAGAGCTATGATCGGAGCTGTAGTTCCGAAACGCCTTGCCTTTTTCTGAACGCGCACATCCCACAATCCGTGGAGGTATTTTTACAGATGACCACAAGACACCTGAGACACACCCACCTCCACCCCACAATCCACCTGCGAAGTCATCTTCCCCACAAACAACATGGACATCAACAAGAACCCTGCGATAGAGACAGCGCTTGCGGAGAAACCAGCGGGACCGCATCTTGTACGCCAAGCGGAGGACCGCCAACATCGAAAAGAACGCGGAGAGACGCCGAGACACCATATCAAGACAGGCATCAACGAACGCCGACGCCAGAGTCACGACATCAACAAGACAGGCATCAACGAACGCCGACGCCAGAGTCACGACATCAACAAGACAGGCATCAACGAACGCCGAAGCTAGAGGCGGGCAGACCAACGTGCTGCTAGAGGTGCAGTAGTAGCAGAGAAACGGAGTGTGTGGGAGATAGAAATGTTTCGTGTAGAAGAATGAATATAGTCTAATGGCCTGTCCGACCTTCAAAACGCTTTTGTCCAACGGAAAGAAGCCCTAGCTGCCGCACGTGACGATGCTGGCGTCAACCTAAAGTACGCCCAACCTTGTCAGCATTGTGGTGCCAAGCTTTTTGCCAAGGAATCCAAGGGCATGTGCTGTAAGGACGGCAAAGGCATTCTCCCGCGACTGCCACCGCTCCCGCCGCTGATGGAGGAGATGTACACCTCTGTCGAATATTGGGCTGTCAAGTTTCGCAAAAACTCGCGGGCCTACAACTGTCATTCTAATTTCGCTTCTTTGAATGTAGAAGATATTCGATATACTCGTAGCATAGCATGCGGGTGGTATATTGCGTATACATATGCGGGTTTTGCAGTGACGAACTACGGAGGAACAAGAAGTTTCTTTTTGTTTTCCTTGGGAGTGTGGTAGATTGGTGGACATTCATCAAGATTCGTTTTGGGTGTTTGAGCGTTATGCGTGACTTGATACCGTGATGGTTTGACGAGCACGAGCACAACACGTTTTACAACACGTTTCCCAACACGTTTTTACCCATCCACGCCCCGTCATGGGCCACCCGCTCTACACTCCCATCACACACAACTGAGCCACCCGAATTATCGATCAGAAGATGGTGAGCTCAAGAAAATGTTCGGAGATCATCAGGAAGGTAAGAGTGCGAACACCGTTGAAAATCCAAACTTCTGACGAAAATAGAACCACACTACTAGCTGTATGTTCGTTAAGTTGAATATGACCGATAGGACATGTATGTACCGGTAGGACATGAAGGTCAAGGCAAAGCATTTTTTTTTCCAATTTTCTTTCTTGCGCAAGGGATCTTTTTCGGAAACACACATACATATGTACCGCTGTGGGACACATAACTCGGCAATTCCGATACTGCACGGTTGGAAAAAAAATGCCTCACTCTTTCTTTCATTTCCACCTCTCATGTTAACGACAACCCACTACTTCGCTTTCTCCTACCCTTTGCGAGTTTTCCTTACTCATCATACCTTCCCATGTCCCAGAACATACCATTCCACGAGGAAAGGCGACCACACCACCACCCAGTGGCTACTGCATGATCCCAACTACACGTACGACCACCTTGATAACCAAGTCTTCGACAGACTGAGGACCGAGCGCCTCGCCGCTCAGCAGACGCCAGAAGGCCTCTAGACTAATCCCTCATCCTCTACTTTTCCTCCTCCGGACCCATCGTTCGCATGAAGTATGGCCACAACGGCTGCAATGCCACCGCCAACCCAACCGACGCCCTCCCCATGACTTGTTCCAACAAGACCAACCCCCACGTCCACAACACGTACGACATGGTTCCGACCCTCTTCACCGTCATCCCCATGAACTCAGCCCATGACTGCGGCCCCATCTCCCCGGATAGCCTTCCCATCCCATCAACCATGTCCATCAGCACGCAGGTATTTCATAGTATTCGCATTTTCTTAGCCACGACTTTTCGCATTCAAGAAATTGATTATTCGAGCGAAGCGAGATTTCTAATCTTGCCTGAGAGGGCTCAGCGCAATATAGGGGCCGATGCAGGAAAAAAAGTGCGTGCGTGTGTTGTGTTCGCTTAAACTAGGTTTTAGAGTACAGGACTTGATTTGTGACTACAGGGCGCACTTTTTTTTTTTACACAGCAGAGCAGCAAACAGCAACAGCAGACAACACGCGCTCAGCGAGCAGACTGNCTCCCCCTTTACGTTGTCGTCAAGTTTGAAGGGTACTCGGGGGGGGAATGGTCGTCTCAGGAGAGGTATAGACGTTGTGTCCCTATTTCTCCCGTCGACACCACCTGGCAGGACGGGGGGACGCAGGTCAGGACGCAGCTGCCCCTTAGGCTCTGCTGGGCAATTACGATGCACAAGTCCCAGGGGCAGACTTTAGCCAAGGCCGTCATTGACTTGGGGCCCAAGGAGGCCTGCACGGGGCTTACTTTCGTCTGTCTCAGTAGGGCGAAGAGACTTGTGGACCTCATGGTAGAGCCCATGAGTTTCGACAGGATTGGTAACCTTGGAAATTCGCCGACGATGAAGGCTAGGCTGCAGGAAGAGGTTAGACTTGGGGAGTTAGCACAGAGTACGAGGGTCAAGTACACGGACATGGGCGTCTTCAGCGCCGTCGCGGGTAACCAATGACGTGAATTGCAAAGAGAAAAAGAAGAAGAAAGGGTCTCTTCCACCTCCCGCGGACGCACACGTCTGACGACAGTTACATCTATCAGCTGTCGCTCGTTTTAGCGACAGCTACTATATCTTTATCATCTACCATATTTTACTTGCACTCTATGTTGCATACCCCTTCGAGGTTACCACCGATACCCGCCAGATGCCCGCCGTTACTCCATTTCCCCCCCTCATCTCGTCAACACCATGCTTCCACACACAACGTGTCCTCCGCCTGTGACACATCGTGACGCTTTTCGTTTAACGATTTTCATCCGCCTTCTCTGCCGATCTCTTCCCCTGCTCACAATAGAGGTTCTAGAGGAAGCCCTCCTCTGCGACGGCGAGGAGTGCGTCAACCTCGATTCTGACGAACAGAAGAATCGCTCGGGTTGGTTCATTGGGACCAAGTACGTCGCAGCTGTCGAACATAAAAAGTGGGGTCAGAACCAGACGTCGGCTTACCAAGTGGTCGCCCTCGATAGCGACCCCGCAAACATCCAACGCCTACAGACTTCCCGCCGCCCGCCCGAACCACCATCGACCTCTCCAGCGACGACCGTACCGCGGCCGACCGCTCCAACTCGATACGGAAATCATCCTCATCCGCCTCCAAAAAAAAATCATCTTCCAACGCCAAGCGCAGCAACAAGCCGGTGGCGCCTCCCTCCGACACGTCTTCTAGCGACGATGACAACAACGACGCCGACAACAGCTCCATCCCCGACGGCGACTGTGGCAGTGACGACCCGGACGACGACGACGTCATCTCCGATGACGACGACCTCATCGACGCTGCCGACGACACCGACTAATAACTGTTGTCGTTATGTTTTCTTCGACCCATCGTTGGCCTTTTCACATTGATTTCTTCTTCTAGCTTTGGACTGCTGTCCCATATTTAGTCGCGACGTACCACTGGATGAATCTCTCCTAGGCTTTTTCTCTTGTTGCGGTTTCATTGCCTTTTCGGTGTCTCCTATTGTTCCTTTTTTTCATCTTCTTCATTTCCATTGTGGTGCACGCCGCATCATGTATCTATGTTGGCAGACCGTTGCACGCCAGACGTACAATATGTGATTGCCCGTCTTGACAGACCCTTGGGGGTGCCTGAGGTATCTAAGCCCGTTGTCTTTGTACAATAAGTGCTTCCTCTTCCTGTCCTACATTCGTGCGAACACATGATTTGTGACCCACCCACAATGCTTGCATCTAACACCAGTAGCCCGTGTTGACAAACCCTTCGGCGTGCCACAGCACATTGATTTCTTCTTCTATGCTTTGGACTGCTGTCCCATATTAAGTCGCGACGTACCACTGGATGAATCTTTCCTAGGCGTTTTTTCCTCTTGTGGCGGTTTCATTGCCTTTTCGGTGTCTCCTACTTTTTCTTTTTTTCGTTTTCTTCATTTCCATTGTCGTGCATGCCTAATCATGTATCTACTTTGGCAGACCGTTGCAAGCCAGACGTATAACATGTAATTGCCCGTGTCGACAGACCCTTGGGGGTCCCGGAGGTATCTGAGCCCTTTGTCATTGTCCAATAAGTTATTCTCTTTCTCTTCCATTCGTGCGAACATGAGTTGTGGCCCGCCTACAGTCATTGCATCTTACACCAGTTGCTCGTGTTCACAGACACGTGGTCTTGCCACAGATATCGTCAATCCTTTGTGTTTGCCTGTGATTCCATCTGACACCAGTTGCCCGTGTTCACAGACCTTTGGGGGTGTCGGAGGTAACTAAGCCCTTTGTCTTTGTCTCTACTTGCATCTTACACCACTTGGCAGTCTTAGCAAACCCTTCAAAGTGCCAGACGTATCATAAGTCCTTGTCTTGGTCTGTTGACCCATCTTACACCACTTGCCCGTGTTGACAGACCCGTCTGAGTACCGGGGTATCGTAAGCTTCTCTTTCTCTGTGCATACATTTTCCACCAGAGGTATCACTACCAAGAATATCGTAACTCCTCTTTGTCCGTGCATGCATTTTTCACCCCATACATGCCCCTCTTTCCCAGACCCTTTCAGTCAGAGGGATATCATACGTCCTCGTCTTTGTCTGTGAACCCATCTCTCACCAGTTGCCCGTATTCACATAGCCTTGAGGATGCCGGAACATAACTGGAAATACATATCACCGAAAGGTGCCTTTCATGTTACCTCTCCTTTCGCGTCGCTTTGCGACAGCAATGCCCTCGTTCACATTCTGCCCCCCCCGCCCACTGAGGGCGGGGGGGGCAATATTTGACTCTAGTTCTGTACTACAAATGAATAGAGAACTATGATTGGAGCTGTAGTCCCGACAAGCCTTGCCTTTGAGCGAAAGTTTCACACAGCAGACGAACCACCCTTCACTCCCAANGGGGGGGGGGGGGGGCAATATTTGACTCTAGTTCTGTACTACAAATGAATAGAGAACTATGATTGGAGCTGTAGTCCCGACAAGCCTTGCCTTTGAGCGAAAGTTTCACACAGCAGACGAACCACCCTTCACTCCCAATACTGGGAACCACACGCACCGCAATCACAACAACATCAAGCACCGAGGCAGTACGTTAGCATCGGCTCCGGTGTGCGCTTTCTCTGCTCCCCCCCGCGGATGCGGCACCGGGTTGAGAACATAATCGGGTGCTGTATGTACCCTCCGGCGGGCAGTAGATTGGATCTGGAAAGGATATCCGCCCCACGTTAGAGAGATTTGGCATAAGTGAATAGTATTGTACTATGCGACTCCTATGCGCGTTTGCTGATAAGCCTGCTGTGAGGGTGGGCTGCCTGGATCTCCCTGCTGGTCTCTATGTATGGTTTTTGCTCCTAGTCGAGACACAACGGCGATCTTTCGGCACGCAAAGTGATCGGAGCTGAGAACGGTGCTGAATCGGCCTGTAGTCTCGCCCATGGGACACCAATGGGCAGCCCACGGGCGGGCAATGAGTGCCCTTCAACCGGAACCAGCGCACTCCTGAACAATTACATGTAGCATACTAGCGTAGTGCGTGCCGAGAAGTATTGGGAAAGACAGATCACCAAGAGTTTCGGCAAACAAGAACAGCGCGCAAGCATGGAAACAAACAGGAAGGAGGCGGCAGAAAAACACAACAAGAAATAGAGCGGAACAGAAGACACGGAAAGAGCGAGAGAAAGGTTTCATACGGCCAACCATGATGCGATTGGAAAAGCGTGCCGTTGGCAGTCCGAATCAGCAAAGAAATTCCTCTACCGGAGTCCCTCGTGTCTACATGCCAATGCTGATGCGCCCGTGGGTCCCTCGTGCTTATCATACGACCGCGTCCTTCCATTTTGCAGTACATCATACGCAGCGTCTACTGGAGCGTTTCTACTGGCGGATTGGTGTGGATCGCTCCGTGCGTAGGTGGCTTCGGGCTAGTTTGGTGTGTCAACTTCGCAAGTCTTCACGCCAGACTACCAGGTGGTCTCTTATTGCTATGCCATGACCGTAAGGGCCAGGCAATATGGTCGAAGTCAACTTTTTTGGGCCTCGGCTGGTGGCTGCCAAGGGAAATTCCTACATGCCGTCATTCACCGACCAATTTAGCCGAGGAGCGGTCATGTTTGCTACCACGGCTGCTGAATCTTCGGCGAAAGGGACTGCTAACATTTTCGTGAACCAATACATGACCAAGTCGGGATGTCCAACTACACTGTTGTCGGACAACGGACTGCACTTCTGCTCAAAGCTCTACATGGCTATCTACGAGGCGATGGATATCAAGAAAGTCGCCACAAGCTCCTACCATTCGCAGACCAACGGAGGCACGGCACGTGTCAACCACACCTTGGCTCAGATGCTTGCAGTGGTGGTGAACGAGCAGCGAAATGATCGGGACGCGCTTCTTCTACATGTCGAGTTCGCCTATAACAACTCGGTGAATCAGTCAACTGGGCTGGCGCCGAACGAGATACGCATGGGACGCATTCCGCGACTTCCGCTTTCGGTGTTCCATCATCTCACGGTAGGAGTTCTCCAAAGCTTGGACGGCGATCAACTAGGGCACTGCAACCTGGCCGTCGACCGGCAACGCCGGGCGTACGATCTTGTCCGTGAGTACAACGCTCTGAAAGTTTCGCGCGAAGAACGCCGAATTCCTCCCTCCTGGACGCCATCAATAAGCTCCTGGGCTTGGGTGTACAACACGGCCGCTACTATTAGGCAAGGTGCCCACAAGGACACGGATCAACAAGTGGTCAAGGCCAAATTCGCGCTATCCTAGACAGGGCGATACAAAATTCTCGCGGTGGGACCCACTTCTGCGGAGGACACACCGGATGGGCACCCATTGCCACGCAAGCTGCTGTATCTCGCCCTCCCTTCGGATCACTCCGGCTCAGCTGCTCGATCTCGCGATTTCGTTCTTCGGTGTAGACCTTGCAGCAACCCGCATGAGACGGACGACCTCCCACAGTCTCTGCCCGCAGACCTTTCGCGTTATGTTCTGCATTCCTTCGGAGACAACTACCCGCCGTTCCAAGTCACCGAAGACGACGTATCAGCGCCTGTGGGACGCCTGGAGGTCAACTAGATCTCGGGACATCAACTGGTGCGGGGTCGTAGCGGAGCTCTTGTGGTCCTGTACCGCATTGGATAGGCCTCACTACTCCCTCATGGGAACATGAATCTGACCTCGAGCGGTTTCGTCGACACATCCTCTTGTACTGATCCCGGGAGGTTTGCCACAGTAAGCAAGGCAATCGTACTTATCGAGTGGCTCGATATCGGGTGTCACAGCTGGAGCTCGCCAGGGCTCATGGGGAACGCTATCTTCCTTCAGGATCTGCTCTCTCTCGTGCCTCGCGAGACTTGGCTTCGTCGTTTCAGTGCCTCGCCCCTTCCTGTCGGCGCACGGTTGTGGCATAAGGCTCGCGTGGTGGACGGGGCGCGTTGGTGCTCATCAGGATGGTTCGTACATCGTTCGGTTCCTGGATGATCTGGGGCCCAGCTCTCTTCCTTTGCCTGCGAATCTTTACCACCGCATTGGACGCTGTGTGTGGATCGTGGAGTTCGGAGAAATATCGTTCTCGCCCTTTGGGCGACACCAGTGTCCGGACTCTGCCTCTAGTTGACTCTTTACCGTCAGCTGATCCCCGATTTCTTCCTATCGTCATCTATTTTGAGCGGTATTGCCTGAGTTGGTTTCTTGCTTTGTTCATGCAGGCGCTTTGGCTGTAGATTTCTTCTGTGTGATCGTTTTCCGTTTTGTTTGCTTTGTGCTTGGACTTAGGGCGCGAAAAGAAAAGAAAAGAAATGAAAAGACAAGACAGCAGGCACCCCGTTGCAATGCTTTTGGGAACCTCTGTATAACGGGACCTTTTCCCGGAATAGTGCAAGAGGAACCTCTTTATTAGGGAACCTCACCCCTACCAACGTGGGGGGAACGCTGCATTAGGGAAGCTCAACCTGAAAATGGCAGGGGAAGCACCGTGTCCAATTTTATCGTTCGGTCGGCAACACCGTTGTCCCTGACCGGAAAGAGGACGATGGTCTTCCCCTTTGAGCCGGTTTTCACTGGGTGTTCTCTTCGTGGGCGATGTGTGCTGTCTTTCTCCTTTGTTGCCCGCATTCTTCAGTGGTTACCGTGACCTGGGTGCGTCTTCATCGACGAGAGGGTTCTGACGTGGCCAATTCCGGGATATGTCTATAGTACTTCGATGTATCCAACAGCAATGTTTGCAGACTCACGAACACCCTCCCTGGTTCTTCACGCAAGTGACTAACCATCAATTGGGCAAGAACGCCCCAGGATACATCAGAAAATACCAACATGGTAACATATGGAGGGGAAACCCGTCCACCACAAAAAACCGTCGCTATCACAGCGGCTTACAACGGCCGCACTTACCAAAAAATCCAAGGCAAGTGCTAAAAACTGCTACATCTACACCGGCAAATTCATCAGCTTGCGCCGGTGGTACTGCAGACTGACCCTGCTAAGGGCCTTGGTAAGGAGGTCCGCGTGTTGCTCCGTTGTCGGAACAAACTTGACCGAAATATCCCCCGACCTAAACAATCCTCGGATGAAATGATACCTCACGTCGATGTGTTTCGTGCGACCTGAGCTGAGGGGGTTCTGCACCAACGCTATGGCCCCCTGGTTGTCCTCAAGGACCTTGATGCTGCTACCACTGGTCTCTGGGGCGACAAACGAAAGCA
>CACKRE030000500.1:11036-33400 GCA_902602495.3 Ectocarpus sp. CCAP 1310/34 | reverse complement strand
GCTCAAAGAGCGGCTCCCACAGCAAGGAGGGGCCCCGTGAATCATCGCGGTGCCCCCTATCAAACGGTTATCTTACCAGTCTGCGTGACACAAAATCATCCAGCACATGTATCCAACAGCAATGTTCGCAGACTCACGAACAAAGAGTTCATCCAGGTAGGAGATGGTGCATATCTGCGCGTGCCATGTGTTGGTAGCATCAACATGGCATACCACATGTCCGGCCCATCGGGCGAGGTTGACTTATGCGCACAGATGTCGGACGTGTACGTCGTACCTGGAATCGCGTTCAATATGTTCTCTTTGCACCATACGCAGCTTAGGCAGAAAATTACATTCAATGGCGCGCATGTATTCAATGGCCAGCTTTCCTTTGCTTGCTCCGATGTAGGATGTTCTCTTTGGGCCACTTGCTTGCCTCCCACGTATACCGGTAGTGCTGTGACCCTCGGTCCCGATGCCCTCCCTCGTGTGTCTCCCCAAGCTCCCTCGCCTAGCGTTGGAACAGGCCTTGATGTGACGAACTCCCCTTTCCCCCCAAACACAGGAGCGGGCAAACTTCGAGTACGAGCTTCCCGTCCATTGGTGGAGTCGCTACCAGTATTGTACCTTCGAGTTCGAGTGCAGGTCCGAGCTTCCAGTCCGCCGGTGGTGCCGCTGCCGGTGTTGTACCTCCGACTGCGAGTGCGACTTCGAGCTTCCCATCCACTACGTCCGGTGTAGTACTTCCGCGTTGTGCATTCCAGCCCATCGACGTAATTGTAGTGCCAACGACTATTGCCGACTTCCAGCCTGTAATCACGGCTGCCGTAGCATCGTCTGAGATTGTCTCTCCGTCCGTCGTTGACCCGAGCGATTTTCGTGAAGTTGTGATCAACCCCCTCATCCCCCAGGACCATTTGCCTCTCATGGATATGAGCATGTTCCTTGATGTTGGCCTGATGGATGGAAAACACTCGGTCCCACGAGTTGATTTTTTTCCGGATGCGCTTGATGTTTGCGATTCAGCGGAACCCCCCCCTGCCTTTGCCGTGATGAGTGATGATTTGCAGTGCCTGAAAGGTTTTGTTGCTGGATGCAGCGAGCAGTAAACCGTAGCTCCCCCCTCCCTCTCGCATCCATTGGCGATTATCGCCCCCGGTGCTTCCCCATTTTCGGTAGGAAAGTTCACGCCCACCATCGACATTAAGTTGTTCCATTCCTCCACCGGCCATGTCAACGAATTTTTAATGCGTGAGACAGCCAAGCAGCAGGGCGTACGATTGGTGAGGGAGATGCAGCCATGTGTGGGCTGCGCGGAAGCGGAGGGCAGGCGGGCCCCGGTGCCGCGGCGTGGCACCCGCGCGGCGGTACCGTTCGGCGAAGTTCACATCGACCTCACGGGCCCGTTCTCTAAATCGTTGGACGGCTCCTGGTACCTGATCATGTTCGTGGACAGCGCGTTGCGGTGGCAACGGGGGCACGGTATGCGGGCCAAGAGCGACACCCTGAAGTACGTGCAGCGCTTCCTCATCATGAATGGCATGGGCACTCCGGGGTGTTTCCGCATGGACAACAGCGGCGAGTTTATTCGCTCCGCGTTCACCTCGTTCTGCGACGCTGCTGGCACTCGGCGCGAGTACACCGCCCCCGACACCCCCAAGCAAAACGCGGTGGTCGAGAGCGCCATATGACGCGCCATGAAGGGGGGCCACGCCGCGCGCCGCCACATCCTCGCCATGGGCCACGCCGACCTCTCCTCCATCCCCAACGCCAGCGTCAACGGACATCGCCTGTGGCTCGCGTCGGCGCTGTGGGCATCCGCCTGCTTCAACCGCTCCGCGACGAAGGCCAACCTGGGCTGGATGTCGCTGTTCGAGGCATTCGGCGGCCGGAAGCCGCCCCTCACCATCGTCCCTTTTCTCCAGGAGGGGATAATGCGCGTGAAGCGGGCCACCAAGGCGGACGTCCAGTCTGCGCGGTGCTTCTACCTGCACGGCGCCAACAACCACTCGACTTCTACCACCGTCTTTCTTCGCGCTGACACCGGGTGCCTCGCCCTCATGAACAACGTCGTGTGGGTCGACCGCAAGGCAGGAGCGCCGGCGCCGGTGCCGGGCATCGGGGGGGGTTCTTCAGTCACCGCGGCGCCCTCGCCGGCCGCCGCCGTACCTCCGGCCGCTGCCGCACCGCCACCGCCCCCGTCGGCAAGGACGTACACGTACACCTCGCCAGCACCAGCGACCACCGCACCGCCGCCGCCCGCTTCCTAGCCGATCTTCACGGGATCCTCAGCCCCGTCGCCGATCTCCGTCGCGCCATCATCGGCCCCGCCGTCGACCGCAGTCACGCCGCCCCGTTCGCCGCCGGGACTGCCGCCGCCTTCGCCGAAGCCCGCCAGCGCCGCCGCTCCCGCTCCTCCGCACCCGCCTTTTTCGAAACGAGCCGTCAACGAGTTCGGACGAGAGGAGACAAGGGTTTACGGCCGCACGCGCGGCGATGGGGTTGGTTCATGGATGAGCAACAACAACCGCCATCCGGTGGCGGCGCCGCTCTCCACCACCGCCTTGGTCTGTTAGCGACGATGGACAAGGACTCCCTCATCTCGTCGCTGGCTACCCGCAAGGCCGTCGACCTCGGACGCTGTGACCCACAACCTCCGCCGCCGCCGGATCCGAGCTTTGGAGGCCGTGGGAGCGGGGGGGGGCTGGGAGCTGGGGGGGCCGTGGATTCCGGGGGTGGGGAGGCCGCACATGTCGCTTCTATGTTCGCCACCCGCGAGAACGTGGACGCTGCCCTTCGCGCCGAGCGTCCTCCTGACAAGACGCCCGACCTTCCTCACTGCCTCGCCAGCGACCTCTGAGTGCCAAAAACGTTGAAGGAGGCCATGCGGTCTCAATATTCAGAGTTGTGGGATGATGCAGTCGCGGTTTGTGGGATCCAGGAACTTTTAGTCCGGTGTAGCAACCAGTAGAGAACGCCATCAATGCCGAGTGGGTCTTTGCCTGTAAAGCAGACGAGTACGGATGGTCGACGAAATTCAAGGCAAGACTTGTAGCGCGGGGGACATGCGTTGGCTTCGATTGAATTTGGAGAATTGTTTGCACCCACCGTATCAGTGTCTAGTGTGTGCTTGTTGGCAGCATTAGCATGTGAGCAAAATCTTGGCTTGTGCCATTTCGATATTCAGCACGCTTTTATGCAGTCTGCCCTTGATGAGGATGTTTTCATGCGCTTACCGCAGGGTTGTGGTAGGTTATCTGGACTGATCGTGAAGCAATGCAAGAGTATGTATGGTTTTAGGCAAGCATCACGTCATTGGCATGCGCACCTGACGAGGTGCTTGTTACTTTTGGTATTTCGCAGTGTCTGGCGGATGCGTGTGTTTTTCGGTTGATGGAGGAGGGACGTGTATTCATGATCATCGTGGTCCACGTGGACGACATTTTGTGCAGGGCAGAAGGAGAGGTGTGACAAGTTTGGCAGGGATCTCAACGAGATGGTCCCCGTGAAGAATCTTGGAGAGTTGAGGTGGTGCTTTGCTTGCTTTTACGAGAGAGACGTAGAGAAAGGGCTGTTGAAGGTTTCACAGCAGAGATGTGCCGAAGAGTTGGCCGCAGAGTATGGCGTTGAGTGGGGGAAGAGTGCGCCTCTGCCTATTAGCGTAAAGCTCACCGACGCCGAGGATGAAGCGAGTGCTGATGTCCCTTTTCGCGAGTTGGTAGGATACCTGATGTGGTTGGCCACTCAATCAAGATCGGATGTCGCGAATGCAGTTCGAGCAGTAGCGCGGTACTGCGCGTCTCCCAAGATGGTGCACTGGACGGCAGCACTCGGTATTTTAGGGTACGTACTCAAGACGAGTTGAATGGGGATTACATTTGAGAGGGGCGTCGTGAGTGCGGAGGAACGGGAAGTTTCTTCATGTTCTCCTTGGGAGTGTGATAGAATGGTGGAGAGTCATGGAGATTCGTTAGGTACTTTGAGCGAGATGAGCGTGAACCGAAACTTGATGCCGTGACCGATTGACGAGCTCAAGGACGCCCCCGATAATTACAACACGTTTTCCTATTCGTCCCTACCCTACTACGGCCCGTCATGGCCGAGCTGCTCTACACTCCCAACGCACAAAACTGAGTCACCCGAATTATCGATCGAAAGGCACTAGACTCTGGTGCTGTGAGCGCTGATTTGAGATGAAGGCAAAAAAAAAATAAGCTGTAGTCTAGTCTGGTCTAGCCGCATCTACGGTGTAAGCCGGAGAGTTGGCACCGCGTGCGATCGAATTTTTAGTTGTTTTTTCCTCGGGATTTTTATCGCACCCCGGTGCCATCCCTCCGACCCCGGTGCGGAAATGCAATGAAATCTTTTCATTTAAAATTTTCAAGGCACCTCGGTGCGGTTCTCCGACCGGTGCCATCCCCAATGAAATACACACAGGTGTTGTATGCATGCACCCCGGTGCCATCTTCCCGACAGGTACGATAGTATTGATAACAGTGTAGGCAACCCTCACACACGGTCTTCTTCACACGCTAGTTGACAATTTTTTTGATCGTTAGAGATCCACACGTACGTGTAGGTGCCGTTGTTGCTGGGTGCAAGCACACCGGTAACGTCAACGTAGCTTTTCATGCAGTGAATGGTCTTATTCTTGTGTTTGATGCGAGTTTGGCTATAAATTTACTACAATGGCGTGACAACAAACGATGTGGTTACCATCTGAGGTGACACCAGTACATACGATATCAATGTTTGTTTCCCGCTTTCGTTCGGTCTTCCTCCACGGATACCAGTACGTACGCAGCAGTAAATAGTTTCGGGTTGTGTAAGGTGGTGTAAGGGTGCGGCTTGCACGGTGTGTGTTTTATTGAGTGCATGGTTGACAACTTCCATACCAATTAAAAAGTAAAAACAACTGGCATCCCGCGTGAACCGCGACCATCCAATCGTGCGTAAAGGAGTGGCGCCCCGCTGACACCGTCCCTACGTGTGAAAGGTACGCACATACAATGTACCTCATTCCGGCAGCTGAAAAAGAGCTCAATTTTAGATTTGGGGGTCGGAGAGATCGCACCCGGTGTGATCTCACCGACTCCGGTGCGAAAATCGAATGAGACGTTTCGCACCCCGGTGCCATCTCTCCGACCGGTGCCATCTCTCCGGCCGGTGCAAATTCTCTGACTATTACGGTCCTCTGCATGCACCTTGAGAGGTAGTAGGAGGATCGGCCTTGCTACATGCGGTAGACTGCATTTTCGGGCCAATCAAATCTTTGGACGTCCCCTGTCCTTGTTTCAAGTCTTGAATGTCTAACGCGGGAATGTTTGTTCTAGACTATGCCGTTATCGCGATGACGCACAGCAGCAGCAGATAGTTGATAGCTTCATGTGACGAGGCTTTGCAGGTCTCAGTGTCGCATTTGGTGTGCAACGTGCAACGCGAGTGCATACAACCGTCTTGATCGAAGCATACGTTCGTACTGCTGTAGTTGCGCCGCATGTTGGACGTTGAGAGATCGTGGGATCGTAGATCGTAGATCGTAGATGATAGATTAGATCGTACCGTAGATCGTAGAGTAGATCGTGGAATCCTGCTAGTAGAGGGTAACGGAGAGGTGATCTTTTGCACAACAACACACACACACTCATGTGGCGCCAAAAGCAGCTACAATGCCGGGAAGCCTCAATTACAGCCCCAGTGGGAGTGAAGGAGGGGGATCGCTGGGTGGAGGAGATCTCATTGGGGTGGACCTGACGAACACCCCAGGTAAGTCACCGAAAGTAGTCCGGCTCGACATGAGGCGAAACAACCCACACTGCTGCTCTACAACAGCAAAATCTACTATTTGTGCGGAGAACTGCTGCAGGTGACCAATGAAAAAACGTCAGTTTCCATGTAGGCCACGATCCGGGACCCTGTAACCGAGTGCCATGGGGGAGTCTACGCTACTGCTGTGTGTGTTCGTCTCATCTATTCTGGTGCCGGTTATATGACCTTTCGTCGTACATGCTGACGTATCAGCTGGGGTCGCACAAGAGGAAAGTCATACAGGAGCTGTTTTCTTTTTTGTTTTGTTTTATTAGCGGCGCTTTCGTTAGTTTATATCGCGAGAAGGGTTCAGCATCCCTCTCCTTCGTCGACCGTGAAGCCGAAGTTCAACTCACGGCCTACAGTAGATCGCTTTCAAATACTGTACAAGTTGCTGGAAATTTATCCCGAAAAAAATAACCTCCGGAGAGAGAATCGAACCCACAATCATCGGGGGGAGTCGACACGTAGCAAGCATTGGATCTGCCTCGGTCTAATGATTTCCTGAGATGTTTGATAGCACGGGAGTGATAGAATAGTCAAGGCCACCCGCAGCAGTATCCCGATAGCACAGCAGTCCAAACATTTCCACTCTGTGTCACATTAGCACCTCAAGAGGTGTACCGACGTCTAGATGACTAGAATCGAGTGTTCGGCACATGGCATTATTGACCCATGAAGGAGTCGATGTGTCGGCAGCCTACACCAACGCCTTGCACGACGATGCATGTATGCATATGTATCGGTCTATCTGTGTCCCACATCATTCCGAACTTGCCTCTTTCCGAAGCGCGGCTACGGTAGAAGAAGCATCTTGCCTCTGAAGAACGCAAATGTACTCTCGGGACTTTCAGGAAAGTGGACGATTGTTGACATTGCAGTGCCCCCAACCGTTCATGTTCCTCGAGCTCGCGTGTACATAACCCCTTTTTCGTGCACGGTAATTCATTTATCAAGGACTGCAACTTGTGTCCATGACTTGTGGATCTCATGGTCTATGAATGCTCGTAAAAGCTTCTACCCTGGAGGGAAGCAGTCGAGAAGAGCCCGTGGATGCCTTACCTTTCAATGGCACGACTTGTGCTATTTTCTCGCAACCGTTGCTCCCCACTTGCGTATTTCACAGGATCGACTCCGTTGAAATGGAGAAAGAGAAGCAGCAGCTTTGGCAGTGAAAAGCACCGCGTGTCTGGAGACCGCGCTGAGACCGAGATTTCTCATATCACGACTACCCAAAGTAGACCCGCCAACCTGCATTCAAGAGTCCAGGTATGCGGATCCGGGAAGGTGTCTCAAGCACGTCTGCCCTGTCTAATTCTGCATGCGTCGTTCCACATGGCGAATACTGCTGTTCTCCCCTATTCAGAAGTGCCACATTGTTTGACAGAAGTGGGCTGATTGAAGCCAAGCTAAAGGTTTAATCTCGGTCGCGTCAGTAGCACGGCGACGTCTTTACCTTTGAAAACTCTCGCCGAGGCACACCCAACGCTGCCCAGGTGCACTACGCGGTCCACGGAGTCTCCTGGTCGATTCTGGCGAGTTTAGATGCCATGCTGTATGTCAAATCTTGACTTCCACGTTCAGTCTCACGGTTGGTACTGTATCCGTCCAAGCACCTTCGAAGGCTATGGACAAACTCTTGATAAGCCTCGCGATGAGGCTCGCACATAATGCATGCAAGGAAACAGAGAAGGCTCTACACAAGATTGCTTGTGGTGAATAATCAGGCCAGCGACCAGGTCCAAGACCAGGCACATCCTGGCATCGCGACAAGAAAGCCGTCCTGGGAAGAATCCAGAAGAAACGACGTCCCTTCCGCAACGGTCGACGACCCGGCGGAATTTGTGGGAAAACCTTCTACTTCCAGGAGCGTCGCCAAGGGGGCAGCCGGCAGTACCACGGCACGTGATCGGTCACGAGGTCAAAAGCCGCCTTCGTCGGGCCAGTCTACTCCACGACGCCCAGCCTTTTCGTCTTCCTCAACCGCGTCCAGGGTGGTCAACGGGGTTGCCGCAGACCGAAGGGTGGATACGTTGGACGGCCAGCCTAGGCTTGCAGCCCGCTCCTCAGCTGAAAGTGTTGGTCAGGCCTCCCACGGGTCGTACCCAAACGAGCAAAACCTCACGCACGGTGAGCAGTCCCGCAGCGACGCGGGCGACGGAGATGTTGATTTGCTGAAGGAACACGGTGACGGGCCTCGGCTTGAAGAAGCCTCCACATCAGCCCCCTCCGTTCGTGGGGACGAAGGTGTGCCCGATTCTCGTGAATGCACCAGAAGTGGACATCCTGGAGGCGATGAGGATGGCGAGGAACATGTGTTTTGCGAGCAGGACGATCAACACCAGCGGCACCAGCCCCGTCATTGTTCGACACTGTCGCCACCTGCGTCAACCGCCGCTCAAGAAATAGCAGCCGCCCTTGTAGAAGGAACGAGAACACCTAGGGGTGAGAACGTTCCGCCGAACGAGGAGGCACAATGGGAAGGCAACAACAAAGACACCAACGACAATCCTCCGGGAGAACACGCCGAGGCTGCAGAGCAGATCAAGGACAGTCGATTCCGAGACTCGGGGTTGTCCAACGCGGAAAACACCGCAGCTCCCACCGCTGAGCGCATTAAGTCACTGGAAACAAGAAGTCGGAGAGCAACCGAAACCGGCGGTGTGACCGAAACGGCAGGATGCGATAACTTCACAAACACACGGCAAAGCGAGTCGCCGGATCTCACGACTGCGGCGGACTCCGCACTCTCCGACGGCGCTTCGAACAGTGAAGGTGGCAAGTCTAGCACAGCGGTTGCGGAAGAGCAGGGCGACGTCGCCCAGCAAGAGGTCGAGAAACCTGTTTTTGTAGTTGGAGAGAGCAGTAACAGCCCGGACGCTTACCATCTCAGTCGGAACTCCAGGAACAGCCGCACCGGCGAGGGTGGGCCCCATGAGGAAAGTCGGCATCAACATCAAAATGATCCAAACGTTGCTGTTGACGTTAGGCCCGGGCTCCCTTCGGACAAGCTTTCCGAGGATAGCGAGGTCAGAAAAACCATACTTCCGTCGTCATCGAACAACCGGGGGGTGCTGCAGTCTCCGCCAATGTTGTCTCGGAGAAAAGCAAGCGACACAGCAGTGTCGGACCGAAATCTTCGATGGGACAAGGCGGTGCGTCATCATGAACCCGCGTGTAATCTATGACCCTGTGGGGTCGATGCTCCTAGCCGATGTAGACCTCGATCAATCAGTGCGAGCATCGAAATGGCGCGTTTTCTCAGCTCTCGTTGAAATGTTCTCATAACCACCATTTAGTTCAGTCAGCCCACCACCTGCAGAGAAGACCGGGTCATTCGGAGAAACGCCTACGATCGCGACCTCTTCTGTATACCCGACTTTTTAGGCAATATCCGAGTGATAATGTGGAACATCACACACAGGATGTCAACGAAATGCTCTACACTGCTCGTTGGGTTTATTCTTGTGGGTGCGGTGAACGTAGGTGACAGAGACAAGTGGGAGGCAGGAACGGGAGGAGGGAGCAACTGCGCGAGAATGGAATTCACGTTCCGGTGAACCAACCGAGCGACATGGTCTAGACTCTCCCGGCGGTGGTGAACAATGTGTATCTTCTCCCCACGGGTACGATTTGAAGTCCACCTTGAAGACATCGTCGCGCCACTGTTCTTCACATCAAAACCAGTCCAGCTGTTGGCAACGTTAGGAAGGCCAACACTAATCTCGCTGGATTATCGGGGGAAGACATACTTTGGCTTGTAAGAACGTGCTTCTGTGCGGAAATATGCCGAAAACATTCGATGGGGCCGGAAATTCTCGAACCTACAGGAGTCAAACCGACCTTTTGCGATGCAGCTTGGTACAGGCTGCATGCCAAGGATGGATGCAAATTTGATGCATGTGTACATATTTTTCTGCCGTGAACGGCACCTTTCTACTCTGGAACGACATACTTGCGCACCCCCCCCTTCAATATCAGTAAATCAGGCGCAAACCACGATCTTGACGGATGAACCATGGTGTTTATGTTCTTTTGCCCCGCCTTTCTCTTGCTCACACCGCCCCCGCCCACGCCGAGGAGATATGGACCGAAGCGCGGGGCGTCAGCGGCGGCTGTGGCTCCCGTGCTGCCGACGACCCCCGGCAGCCCGATTGCGGTTGCCGCTAGAGTGATCTCTCAGGAGGAGTCCGTCCGTTCCACTCTAAGGATGAAGAGAGCGGCAGAGGCGATAGCTCTCGAAGACGCACGGATACTTGTGAGATGAAAATCGTTTCTCACAGAGCCTGTTCGTTAGTCGCTGCCTTTTACAAAGAACTATCGGTTGCCGGACGAATGGTACGGGTGTAGAGACAACGATATGGTACACCCTATCCTCCGGTCATATGCATTAAGATCCGCCCGTTCGAATCCACGTGTCAGGCAAAGAGAGCAGTTCACGCCACGGAATAACACCATGAAGTACATTCTTTTGGTGTCTGGCTCTACGTTCTCGTCAACAGGCAGAAGTAAAACGCCAAGAAGAGCAGCGAAGGCGCCAGTCGGAGCACAGGGTGGCCGCATCGCCTCCCCTTCCAAGGACTAAAGACGACCACGGCGACGACCCTGCCGAGGAAGAAGAAGACGCCAGAGCCAGGGTAAGGCGCATTGTAGACGGACCTTCGGTGTACTGTAAGTCGTGAGAGTGGGGTTCCATTTCATTTTCATTCATTTCCGCGTGGGGAGCGTGGAGGAGGTCGGTGAGCGAGGACAGCAGCTCCAAAACCTCACATGCCAAGAGCCCGATCTGAGCAGGTTCATAGTGTTAGTGGACAAAAACAAGGTAGGGATCCCTTCCCTCAAACCCCATGTCCTGCTGCACCCTATGCCCATGCATGACTAAAAAGCAAGCCGAGAAGATGCGGGTGCGGGCACTGCGGGTTCTCGCGGCTCGTGAAGAGGCCGAAATCGATCAGGATAGAGCACTGGCGCTTACCCTGGAGGTGTTGAGGAGGAAACACGCCGACAAGCGGCGGGGAGTCAGCACACTTCCTTCTGTACCAGGTGGGACCTTATTCAAACCTTTCCCCACATGCTATTGTGCTGCCTCTTCTCCGGTTATCTTCATCCGTTAGGGGTAACCCGACGTCGGACGGTTCCTGCTGTTGATGCCACTCTTTGGGGCTCTGTTGTTGCCGGCGGGGCCTTCGTTAACACAGTATCACTGTCGCAGTGTGAGACAACCTCAGTGATCGCAGGTCAGGACAACAAGGAAAAAAGGAAAAACACGAAATGATAGGACCGCCCTCCGAGCCTCCCAGAAGAATAATAGCCCCCACGCCGATATTATAACGCATGTTACTGAGGGTAAAGTGTAGCCAAGTAGACACGCCCTACATCTCTACCATCAGCACGGGCAATCTTCATACCATACTCGGCCGGGCCGATGTGGTGGAGACTGCCCCATACATTAGCATCCCGTTCTCTAGGTGCGCCAATGTCTTGTTGAAGGGATTTCTTCTGACAGCTAAAGTTTGCTGTTCTTATGTCAACAGGCAACAAGAGGGCGCATTCCCCGCCAAGGAAAAGCAGGAGACCGGATAACCACCGGACTACCTTGGCGAGGAGGGTTAAGGACTCGGCCGCCAGGTCGGTCGGTTGTGGTTGCTGTAGTGGGTTGGCGGTGACCTGTTAATGAAAATCAAAATTGCGTTGTCTTGTGTGCGTTAGGATGTAGGAAACAAGTACCGCAGAATAACAATAATTGTCCGCGACCATGGCTCAACACCACTACCGCCAACATCATTGCCATCAGCACAACCAACGCTCCCATTCTCAGAATGGATGCTTACTCTTATCACAGCGGCAACAACGACAAATAACAACCGCAACACGAATATGCAGCAGCAATCATAAACAACTCGACGACAGCAGGTTGTGCGGCCTGAGCCAGGCGCAGGTTCTCCTGCTCCGACGGTCGAGGAAACTTGGTCGAGAGGGCGACGCGCCCAGGACGGTTTCCGAGAGGCGAACGGAACAGCTGGCTCAACCAAAAGAACACCGACCAGCTACGCGAACAAGGTGTGGCCGAGTGATGACACTGGTATCTAGCAGCAACACCAGTGTAGCTGCCCTCGCTGCGAGGGAGGTGCAGATGAAAACCCGCTGGTATCTTGTCGTTCGCAGACAACTGGCTTCTAAGGTTTCCAGGTATCAACCTCTAGGGGAGTTTCATGACCCTTCCCCCCCGGTCGGTCCTCTCCATCACTTTTTGTGTAGAAATCCGGCCACCGACGCGTTGGTGGAGGAGCTAACAAAAACAATGACGGACAAGGAAAAACGAGCGTTCTTACACGCGTGTTTGGCGGATGCGAAGGAGTGCACCCATCGACCATACACCCGTTCGGCAGCAGCAGTCGCTCGACACCGAAGGGGTGGTGCGGGTGATGGTGCAACAGGGGGTGGTGAGGAGGCCAAGGATGGGTCAGGACCTGGAGCAAGTATTGACGCGTTCCTTTATCGAATGGACGCCCAAGAGCGAGCCAAGTGAGTCATCTGATTGCTCGGAAAAATCGTGATTGTGAAACAGCGACAGAAATCGAATTATTGGAGAAAACGCCTTCTCTTGCACAAATACCGGTAGCAGCTTTTGTTTGGTGTGCTCGCAATGAACGACGGGATGTAGAAAACGTTGGACCCATGTTGTACACAATACATTCTTGCGATCGAGACATTGTAGTTGAAACCTCTCCCTCCGTAATCCTGCCGTCGACCACGAATAGTGATTGCTTGCTGATGCCTTTTCAAACGACGCTTGTCACAAAAAACAGGAACGCCGCGATGGAGCACCGTCGAGGCGAGCTGGCATACAAGGCCGTTCTGGACAAACGAGTATGTCCAGATTGCGGGGCCGAGCAATCCTACGATGAGGTAGGCTTCGTAACGAAGTGTCACTTTGATACGGGAAAACACGCCACACCGTAGAAGCTACAGCGCATAGGCTGTATCACGAGTTGGGTGTCTGCAGTAGTACGCATGATCAACACCTAGTTCCTGGTGTTTGGTATTGACCCACGTAGATCAAGCACGGGCATTTTCCGCGAGTCAACTTAAGCATGGGCCATGAACCCAGATGGGGGCGCTGGCGAATGGAACACTAGGATATCGCCTGGTGAACGGGACAATTTGCATCAAATTTGCGCATTTCGTTGGTGCTCATTATTCAGGTTGAGGAGAAACGAAAGATATGCCCGAACTGTGAAGCTGAATATCGCAAGCCGAAGACGTGGGCAAGCGTCCGAAAGGTGAGGAAAAGTAATGTGTAACGGGAACACTGTAGATTTAAGTAGGGACAGATATGCGATATGTAAATTGAGACGACGGGATGCATCACAAGGCGTAAGAAATGGATTTTCAGCAACTGCAGTGGTAGTCGACCAATACCAGAGGGCGCCATGTCCGGAGTGTCAAGTGGATAAACTTACGTTCAGTGTTGGCTTCAAAGTTTCAAAGTCTGCAATAGTAATGTAGCGTTTTTTGCTCTGTCATGTGTTGAAGTCTATTCGTCCGTCTGACTTTCGCTCCCACGATAGCGTTGCCTACTCGAAGGCCCTATGGTCGATTGATGTCGGCGGCCTTCCCAAATATGCGAAATGTTTTGCCTCGTGCTCCCCGTTTTCCCGTCTCAACGCCAAGGATTTCCTGAATCGTGTGGACGCATTTCAAGAGTCGAAACGGAAAGCTTTTCAGGCTGCTACGCAAAGCAGGGTAAGACCAAGACAGGTACACGGGTACCGAGCGAAAATTGTCATTTGTTTGCACAAGTAATCTACTGCAATGCACCTTGGTGGTATCATTGCAACGCTCGCGCAGGGGAAAACAATCCAGAAGTTCGAAGGATGACTACATATTGTATGGCTTCCTGTGCTCGACACACAGATACGGACTTTCGCGCTTGGAAGCCACCGTAGCTACGACGGCGCCGAGGGGGAACGCTTGTTCTGGGAAGACATCGAGGACGACTTCTTTTGCAGGTAGTGCAAACCCTTCACACAGTTGTTTGGGGATATAGTGTGGAGGTGCTTCCCGGCAAAGTCATCAATCACAAACGTTTTCCTTAGATGATGAGCAGCAGTTTCTTTGCGGAGGTCAGCCAAAAGTTGTGGTTATTTCGGGTACGTTCTTGGCCCCACCACATGCATGCGCTTTTCCGCTTGTCGTTTTGACGCATCATTCGCTCCACAGGCTGCAACATGATGCAGCCAGACGGCAAGCGTCTCTTGAATCTCGGTCAGCGGCTCTTTACCAGGACTGGACGTTCCGGCCTACGCTCAGCGCCGCTAGCGAGCGTGTTGTAGACGAAAGCGCATGGGCAGGTTCGTTCTCCAAACTACTGTACACTTTTCGGTTGTCACCGGCGCTACATCCAGGGCAGCTAGATTCAGGAGTGCATGTCAAAGTTGGCGCAGACTTATCCCTACATCTCGCTGCAACTCGTACCCACTTGCTCGCCTCCCGAACATTCTAGTCAGCAGGCATGAAACGTGATGATATTTGTCATCACGATCTAGGCCGTCCCATTTGTGCAAATGTTGTCTACCATCACAAAGCGGCTACCCGTTCGATCCCTTTTCTCTAAGCTTTTCGATGCGGCGTTCGAAGCTTTCTCCACTTCCGCAGCATTCCCTCTGCCACCCTTTCCCGTGAAAGGGCAGAAGATATGAAATACAAGCTTTCGCCGCATCCCGCCCGCGTGCTTATCGCGTATGAAACCGCAATAATGCGATGCTGACCGCTTGGGAGGGCTCCTGTGTCGTCTCTGCAGGTCCCCCTATAGTCGACAGGGCCTCGTGTAGAATCTAGCAGATGAAGCAACTCATACTACGACCACAGTGACACCGATGTGACCAACCGGAATGTGCTTAATATGTAGAACATGCTCATCTTGTTACAGTTTCGCGTGTTTGTGACGAATTTTGGGGGCTCTTCAGTCATCGAAGTCCCATTGCAGTGCCGGGAATATGCATGCTATTCGTGTTTTTGAGCCATCAACAAAACTACACAACACTACGTTTCACAATGGGCGACCAATACCTTTACACCTTGCTTGGTCCGATACCTCGCAATGGCCACAGCCACCGGAATCTTGACCCCGTTCTGCAATATCAGGCAAACGATCATTAGCGTATTTGCATAGAGGACAATGGTGAACTCCGTTGAAGGGCTCCAATTATACGATAGCAACCTCACCAGCGATATCCGGACCCACTGCGGCAAAATCCACAGGTATGAGCTTTCTGGAGCGTGTGGAAGGGGATTTACAACGACGAAGGGAGGCCAACCCAGCTTTTGCTAGCAATGACGACCGTGGCGATAGCTTGGGAGGCAGCTTCGCCTTCACGAGCTGACAATTTTTTCACGAAGCTGCCACCAAGTTTCCCGTTCATGCTCCAACCCATGATCCGATGATATGTAGCACCTCAGGCAGGCGTCATGGCCGGCTTAGCTGGGGGTATCGGATCTCTCCCAATGATACCAGCTTCTTTGAGTTTTCACCATGTGATGTCCAGCACATGTGTCGTGATTTTTGTACGTTACAAAGTTTCGTGAGCGTCAATGAACCGTACTGTCATCACACCCCGTACCACAGCTACTCGCGGGGGGTGTGCATGGGGAAGCTATTTCTGATGTTGGGGGCGCAACACATCGCACAACTTACGCTAACTTTCACAGTGCATGGACGCCGCCGTGATGCTGTCAGTTCCTGGGCTGCGTGTCAAGTCTCGACCCCGCACGGTGCCCTCTACTGTAAATACCAACTCGCTGGAAGGGAGTTTTGAGCACCAGCAACGAGCACATACAAAGACAATAATAATTGTAGAAATGTGAGTTTTTGCCGTTCGTTCAGAACAATACACGCGGTTGCGACGGGCGCAGGTTGCGCCTTCCAAAACCAACTCTGTTCCGGCTAAGCCCGTTGCGCAGCGGGGAAACTATAGTCTATGTCGTACTGGTACTGAGAAGCATCAGCAGGATTCCGTGTTCAAAGTTTCATCGACGAATCGGTGAAGACACCCAGGTCAACGTTGATTTCATTTTGGCCAACAGGCAGTAGCGAATACCACCGAACATCCGAAGAATCAAGTTGCCTGACTGCACTTTTGGTCGGGTTAGATCTTCACTACCGTGTATTTTTCTCATGGATTTGTGTTGCAGAAACTGGGCGTTCACTCTTTACAGCGCGACGTCTACGGCACGAGCTGGCCTTGTATCGATATCTATTGGACTGGGGCTCTGATGCTTGAATCGGGTATCCAACATCCGTTGTTAGTAAACTTGATCGACTTCATAAGTCGCGAGGGAAGGGATTGCTGTATTTACCCTTCTCGCGATAAAAATACCTCAGGCACGAGCCGCAGGAGGGGGTCCAACCCTCCCCTCCTATGTGACCCCGGTTGGGTCGTCTAGCAGGTAGAAGTGGAGGATAGGGACCAGAGGGGCAGACGACAGAGTCCAATGATGAGAGAAAAACAAACAACAACAAAAAAACATCCGCGTAATGTGGGGCGAGAGTTGTGTGTCTCACCCACAACATTGTCGACATACCAATTGATTAATCATGCTGAAATGCCCCAAAAGCGGGTGTAGTGGAATAACATGAAACAACCGCATGGCCATGAAGAAGCAAGAACATGTTCCAAATTTCTTCGAAGACTGACACCAATCATTGGTGAGCCGGAAAAATCTAAAACAACCGCAGCACGGGCATCAAGAGAACGTGCTTCAACCTATCAACGAAGGTCGGCTGGTGAAATGGAAATGTCTGAGACGTCAGCAGCATGCGCATCAAGAACAACAAGTACAACACTGCAATAGGCTGTGCTTGAAACCAATATCACCCCCTTGCCGACTCTCCTCGGCCACAACCTCTATACACACCGGTAGAGGGTCGTGTCCGCTCTAGCGTACTCATGATGCACGCCTTTGTCGTCTTACTGTCACGAACTCGTGGCATGTCGACTGACCAGCGCGCAGCGCTGATGACGGTTGTGTAGCAACACCGCCAACAAGAAGAACATAAATCAACAAACCCTGACGTACCAATGGCAAAACATCATTGCGCAGTTCGTCTCCATGACCCGGAGACAATACTGTACCATGAGCGCAAGCAATAGGTTTTCTCTCTCTGCGCCGGGCAACTGCAGAAAACAAAACAGTGCAACAAATCAATAGGGACTGATTCCAATGAGAGCACCGTCGCATCCTCGACCTGATGGTACAGAATGAGAAGAAGACAACACATACCCAATCGCTCAGACGCGGGAAACCGGGCTTCAAGCAACACGCCTGGAGCGATACCTGTCCGGACAGTTCCCTGGAAAACAAGCAGATGGAATACAACTCCTTGGTGAAAGCAAGAACAAGGAGGCATCGAAGACCTACAAAATACTTCTCTACCTCCACTACCTCGAGGAACACAGGTTCCCTACTTCCCAATCAGCCCGTCCTGAAGGAGACATGCCATTGGATGGCCATAGGCAAGCCACGCCAAGCAACAACAGCAACTCGTCAGGTACGCCTTTTCAGCTTCCTGCCTTGCTTCCTTGCCCCCCTCAGCACCCTAGCGCACTTCCCCGCCCGATTTAAACGCGGCACGTCAGAGGTAGGCATGGCAAGCAGTCCAGTAAGCGTCGTTTGTCTTCTTTTTGGTCTTCCGTGTCAGCCTTGTCAGCACCTATTAGCTGCACCACCACCGATGCTATACCGAGGGGCCAGACGTTCGTCCTGTACTTCAGACGGGCTGCAAAAAGTATGACATTGATCTTGTATTCGGGCTTGTTAGGCGGGACCTTCATATACTGTGAATACGCCTTGGCCAGCTGAGAGGCTCCCTTGAAAACCCCGTGAACACCTGTGGAGCAGGGCATTGTTGTTGTCAGGGCTAAGGTTGTAGCTCAGAACCAAGACCCATGGCAGGCAGCTCAAGAGGACGAATGGTGGAATCATTCAACAAGAAGGATTGGATCCCCTGATCTGAAGAAAGGATTGCTTTCTTTTCAATCATGCACCAGCCCCGTCGACTCCAGTAACCGGCTTCATCAGGGCAGTACCTCCGTCAAACGTGGCCAAACCCTGCATCACAGAGGGATGCACATCACCTTGAAACACCATCGTTCCGTGCTGGAAGCCGCCCTCGCCAAACTCGATTGCAAGCCACATCAACCTTACCCCCTTCGCGATGTCAGCGAGACCTTCGCATGCATCGTAAACAATTGCCGGCCTGAAAGTTGAAAAGGTGGAGGGGATCCAGGGCACACGGCACCGTTGGTCGAGGACAAGCGAGACAGGGAAGGAAGGTATTCTGTGACGCTCGCATAATCCTGCTGGCCGCTCGTTAACGTGATGAAGCCAGTACGGCAGGGTGCGGTCAAGGCGAGTACGAGGAACATGTAGTCGTTTCTCCGATGGGGTGTTCTCCATCAAGTTGGACGGTCGTTGATATCCTTCGTGTCCATTGGCATTGGATGAGCCTGCACATGCACTTTATGCTGACATCTTCACGAGCCTGCGACAGGGAGGAGTCACTCTGCCCTATACCGTCTAGAAACACGATTCAGTCAGTTGTTCGACAATGATCCGAGACCACAGAAAAGAGACTCATCACGTCACGCTTGCTTGCTTACGTGAGCCCTCCCTGCACAGCGTCTGGATGCCCTTGTTCGGAGAACCCCAAGGCGGCGTCGAGGGCGGTGCCGCCCAACTCGAGTGTTAAGGTAAACCAGAAGAGCCCATTGTCGCCCCTGAAAGAAGCAAGGGCCAAGAGCAACAAGGAAGGGTTTCTCGTTACCACTGTACCTCCTTGTATCGGCATAGTCTATGCAGCACACAACTGACTTCGGCGTACCAGCAACCCGCAACCATAACATCAACGATCTGAAGCCAATTGAGCAACAGAGGGAGTTCAGCAAGCGTGGGCCATTGACCAATCCCGTTTGAACGAAACGCTAGGCCCCGCTGCGAGCCAGCAGGGGAGGGCACGGGAAGGCACACACAACTGGAAACGAAAAACGTTTCGTTTCCTTACTTCTTCAGGACGTTTTTTTTCTTGTTCTCCCGTTTTTTTTTCTCGTTATAAGTAGTCGCCAATGTAGACCATGCTCGCCACGCGGTCCAGGAGCTCCTGGATTACTTTGGGCAAAGAAATCATCTTTAATACCCTGTGGCCCTTGGGGTGGCGGTTCCTTCCTGGAACCTTGCTGACGTCCCCCATCGCTGCAATTCGAAACGGCAGGCAGTGAACGCACCCCAACACCGCAGTGAGATGATTAGCACAAACATGCATACTGTTACTCAGCGGCATTTCCACTCTCACCCAGAAGAAGAACGGGCTGTACTTTCGATGTTTACATCTCCGCGAGACAGCGGGGAGTTGCCCATAGAGCACTCTTGAGAAGAAACTACACGAAGTACGTTCTGGCCATGTTGTCTTTTACGCCGTCGCTATTAGCCGCAAGATACTTGACGACGAGCAACGTTGCCGCTTGACAGGATCGAAACCAATGAGTTGGGCGAACTCCCCATCACCTTGGAAAGGTATTACGATGCAAGACATGACGATGGAGGCAACCTTCAGCAGGGCCCACCATACTTTCTTTTTCGTCTTGCCGCTCTTGTCTGGTTCCTCTTCCCCCGACCTCGATGTGTAGACGAACTCGCTGCACGCGACGCGACGGACAAGACAGCAACCAATAATAGTTGAGCCAGACTTACTAATAGTGTCGGGAAAGAAAGACTGCTTCTCGGGCGCAAGTCCCGTGTAGTTTACTTGTGCCATCAGAGGCGTGGAGAACTATTTATCGCCGCAATTCCTTCGCCGGGAGGCGGTGGTGGTGGGTGGCATCATACATCCCCACATTTGGCGAGATTCATCACGTGATTCGGCATCACATTTTGCATCAAATCCTTGTTGTCGAAGTCAGGTCTCCACGGACAGGGCCGCAACGAAACAAACTCTCCGAGCTCCCAAGCAAGCACTTCTACGTCCTGTTGCTGTTATCGCCAGGAAGGCTCCTCGTCAGATGCGCTGGAGCACCTGTCAGAGAAAGGATTGAGGTTGCGCGAGTTGCCTGTTTTGTGCCGGAAGTTCTGTGACAGTACGGTAATGACAACAGATCTTGCACGCAAGACGGTAGCAGGGCGGTAGAAAAAACTCTCAGTACGGACGAATCAGGGACTGACTACAGTATCTTTGTGCGTTGTGTTCGAGCTTGTAGGGAAATTGTACTGTAGCCCTTCCTCGACGAGGACAGAGTGTCATACAAATTTCATGCGGCAGCTGGCGGAACGACGCCAGCTCGTGACCCTCTAGACTAACCTGCGCCGGAAGATTGGACTTCCTCTTCATCGATCGCCACAGTGCTACTGTTGGTGTCGATCAGTTGGTCCGTCAAGCCCAGCTCCGATGGCTATTTCCCTAGAAGTGCCTCTGAGGCGAATGTTACGGGGATGGCAAGCATGAAGAACAATGCTTTCGCAAGCTTGAGTTTGCGCCCCGTGATGAGCTTGCAGATCTCGCTGATGGCCGGGATGTATTGCGTGCCTCCATCAGCGAGGCAGGCACGAACCGCGTTCGCTGCGTTCTTCAGGGGTCCATCACTGCCTTTCTGCTGGCCTGTGCGACATCCGGAACACACGCCGGACGATTCGCTGTTGCTTTGTAGGTGGTGGTCGCAACACAAGGGTATTTATCCTGAAAAAAAGAGCGCCACATACGTTTACCAAACAAAGGGCGGCGCTCGATATGGGCCCGGCCTCCTCCTTCGGCATGCCCCTTCGCAATCAATCGCGCAGGGAAGCGCGCGTACACAGACAATCACAAGAATGATCTCGACTGGCTGCAGGTCTAGCGCAAGGAGCGGGGGCACCAGAGGTTTCCCTCACTCGCGCCCTCGTCCCCTGCATACCGTACCTCAAGAACATCGAGGAAACCTTCGGCGAGCGCGGACATGAACGCGTTCAGACCCTCTTTGAACTTTCCGTACAGGTACTGGAGCTTGACCGCCACGCTGTCCTTGCCGGAGTAGTCGTCATCGCTGTCGTCCGAAGACAGACAGACGTGTACGGTGGGGTGGGGAGTGCATCATGGTTGACGATTCTAGGGTGGATTGGCCTTTCGATCGTAGAACTTAGAGGGTGATTTATCGCATGCTGTCAGCTGGGGCTCCGTGCAGCACCCAACTTGGACCCTGCCAACGCACACGATGGCCGATGTGTCCAACCCTAGGCAGGCACAGACTGACTGACCGTGTCAACTCAGGCAACTACAAAATACAGCAGCAAGGGTCACGGCCGGCCCGGCATGTAACGCAAGGTTTGGGTGGGATACCCACAACGTCGGTTAACGGGATCGAGGGAGATGTCATCGACAACACCTTCTTCATCCGCGGGGCCCGCTGACTCGTTGAAGGTGCCGGACTCGGCGTGGTGTTGAACGAAGTTTTCCTTGGGATCGATCTCGCATTCGTCCTGCGCCGTGTCCCCCTTGCTCATGTCTTGGGCATCGAGGTCAAGGCCGCTGCAGGAAAGCCACNGATCCGCACAAAGCACAGGTGGTATGGGTAGGAGGACATGATGCCTTGTTGCGGTGTTTTGTTTGCGGCCTACGCCACATATTTATCGGGTGAGACTGTTTCGGTGATGTTTAAACTTCACGAGAGGTAGACGACCGTCCTTCACGCGGACGGAAGAGGGACTGCTCGAAGAACGGCTCCCACAGCAAGGAGGGGGCCCGTGAATCGTCGCGGTGCCCCCTACCAAACGGCAATCTTACCAGTCTGCGCGACACCAAATCATCCAGCACATGTATCCAACTCCAATGTTCGCAGACCCACGAAAACCCTCCCTGGTTCTTCACGCAAGTGACTAACCATCAATGGGGCATGAACGCCCCTGGATACATCAGAAAATACCAACATGGTAATACATGGAGGGGAACCCGGCGTCCGGGCAAAACCCCTCGAAAAAAAAACTAACACCTCAAAAACGGTCGCTATCACAGCGGACCACAACGGCTGCATAAATTTGAAAGGCCAAGGCGAAGACAAGAACGCGAGGAACTACGTTCCCCCGGACGATGGTCTCCCAACGTCCCCTACTCCTGCCATTGGTACACAGACCGCAACAGTTATGCGCCTTTCCCCGCATGGAAAACATGACCTCTCCCAAGTGCCAGAAACTGCTACCGCTACTCCGGCAAATTCATCAACTTGCGCCGGTGGTACTGCAGACTAGCCCTGCTAAGGGCCTTGGTAAGGAGGTCCGCGTGTTGCTTCGTTGCCGGAGCGAACTTGACCGAAATATCCCCCGACCTAAACAATCCGCGGATGAAATGAAATCTCACGTCGATATGTTTCGTGCGACCTGAGCTGAGGGGGTTCTGCACCAACGCTATGGCCCCCTGGTTGTCCTTAGGGACCTGGATGCTGCTACCACTGGTCCTTGGGGCAACAAACGAAAGCACAGCACGCACAAACAACGCCTCCTTGACGCGCAGCTTGGGCCTCCTCCGCGCGCTCGAACAGCAACTCTCGCACCGC
>CACKRE030000496.1:20139-42742 GCA_902602495.3 Ectocarpus sp. CCAP 1310/34 | reverse complement strand
GCTAAGGGCGTTCGGCATCTTGTGCTTACTTCCTTGCGTACGGATGACAGCTGCGCATGACTTAATTTATTTTTTGGTGTTCACTTCCAGAAACAGTTGTAAGCACTGTGTAACTGCCTCGAGGGTGCTTGACCAATTTATCACAACGTGGTGCGATCATCCCCCTTGCGCGGAGGGAGGGTTCTCCACCCCGCACAACATGATCCACTCGACCACCATTATGGTATGGGGGCTACGTTTGGGGTGGCGTGTTTTTCAGCGCTTTGCCAACAGCGCCAACCCACTTAAGTCTAGAGGGGGGGTTGGGGGGCATTATCCTACCCCAACCCTATTCCCAAGGCCAAGAGGCTAAGGACGACGTTTGACGAAGGGCGGCAACTGTAGACATTATGCTGGGGAAGTCGGACAAAATCGACAAGTGGGAAGAACGCAACAAATTATTGAAGTGCATGGCCGGCGTGTGCTGATCACAATAACAATGGGGTAGACTAGCTTGGAAATCGTCGGCGACACACCACCGGGGCACATGGGGACGACCGTGAGGCCGTTCGGGAGATGCTTGCATCACGTATTTAGAGGGTCCGGACAAAAGCCATAAGCCGTCCTCTTGGACGCTAATTACTTCAGCGGCAACGAGGGAGTCTTGGAGATTGGTCCCACCGCGATGGGTGCGAGGGGGGGGCGATGACAAGGACGTTGGGGGCGGGGGGACTGGGCTGGGGGGAAGAGGGCAGGGTGGCCGTAGCGAGGAGGACATGGAAGACGGAAACTCTAACGAAGAAGACGATGGTGGCAAGGCTTTTTCATCAAGTCTTTATTATTGATAGTAATGTTGCATTCTTCAGGTACAACTCGTGTTGGTGGATGTCTGTTGAGTTTTAGGGCGGAGACACTTCGTGGCATGATTTACGATGCCTATCGCAGACATGCCCGACTGCCAGAACGATAAGCTGGTCCTTGTGGAAAAAGACGACAGCATGGACATCCCATACGGTCAAGCGTCTACACCCGAACGGCCGCTATTACAGCGCCCGTTGAGCACTCAAGGATAGGCGCGGGTTGACCTGGGGGGGTAGTCGCTCGGTGGCAGTCATCGTGCCCAGCTCGAGCGAGGCCAGGCAGAGTACGTGAAAAACGAAGCTGGCTACCGTTTGAGTGGGGACCCAGTTGGGGTGGTAGGCTCGTGGGTTGTGCTTGATTGAGTCGACCACGGCAGTGTTGGCGCGTTCGCCACAACAACACGATACACTACTCCTTGGCCGTTAGACCGCACTCATTCACATTGTCGTCAAGAATCATCTGTCACATTCAATCTCACCACGCGCACAAAGTAGGGCCTACCGTACGTTGATACCCTGCACGCCTAACTACCAGAACAGATAAACACAGAACATGGTGACCGACTCATGATAACGTGACGGCATAAACAGCAAACCACACAAAAAATAAAGGAAAGCCTAGTGCAGTAGAGAGAAAGTACTCAGCGCACTTCAGACATCGAGCGCACCTGTGTTTCCTGAGGCGAACGTCATCCTGATGGGATGTGGTTGTTCTACGGTAGCCATACATGAACCCATGAACAAGCTGGGAAAAATATCACCAAAACAAGAGCAACTACATTGAAGTTTGAAATACTGGGCAAAGAAAACCGATAATAATGATGATGATGACACTGTACAAGGTGCGCCACCATGCGTCGAAGACTGCGAGCATGCAGAAACCGAGAGAATAAATCGTTGGACGTCTCCACATCTGTAGCCTACCACACGGCCAATATGTACACCTACAAAGCGCGCGCCACACACACGAGACACACCAGCTACGCATGCACAAGCGTCTTCCTGACAGCTCGAGTGCTTTGGGACCGGTCTTGATGAAACTTAAGAGTTTTCAAATCACTTCACACGCGTATCTCGAGCCGTAAGCCAGATCATTATGATACTTCCATCGTTTCCAGGTTTTCACGCGGAACACGGCGTACGAGATAGCGGGCCGAACTGTTTTCTTGTGAAGGAAGACAACAAGATGAACACCACAAACCCCAACAAACAACAACAGCAACAACGCAATAACATGGATTAAACGGCCAAACCACAGCGTGCCAGTGAAGCACTATCCATCTAGTCGTCCGGAGATCCCCCGAATGGCGTGACACCGACGGAGAGCGGGAAGAACGCCGACGCCCACGCGGTGTTCGGATCTCGCAGATGCTCCACCTCAGCGGCGGAACAACGACAAAGAAGCACCACGAAGAAGTACACCAGCCCCGATGCGGCTACATCGGTGAACAGAAACACCCAGACAACAACCCTGCCGGGGGGTGTCACCGCCGTTAGTGCCGTAAGGTTCACACGCGTGATATGTCGATCAGAAAAAACAGGGCACGAAAAAAGGAAGCGTTCAGTTGTGACGAGGATTTCGCGGCCGTGTGGTACGCGAGAAAAGGGGCGCGGGCAGCCGACTGAATCGACTTTCCGAAACGATAGGACGGGGGGCTGTACTTGAAGGGCCGGGCGGGATGGTGTAAGAACATCTGCTACTGCTGCTGCTGCTGAAATCAAATTCCTTAGAATGCACGAACGCTGCAGCCGCAGCTGCGACGAAGATTTACACGCTTCTTTAGGCAGTGCACATCATGAAACAGCAATTTGTGCAGGCGCGTGCGTACACATGTTACAGCCTGCCAGTCGTTGGTGCTGTAGGTCACCAGTGGTCGGGTTCATGCGTAGTAGACACACGCGGTCTACCATACATGAGCTCGATTGGGTAGCCTCTCACCACTTTATCCCGCCGCTAAGTATCCATCCGATGTCCCAAGAAATCCTCAGGGCGTAGTAGAAGAGGAACGTGAAGGCTGCTCTTAATCGAAAGTTGGACGCAAGGTAACCCGCGATCGGACCCCATATCATGAGGATTAAAGGCCTGAGGGAGAATGGTGCCGATCGATCAGCATTTGGAGAGGACGGTGCGGCCGAACTCAGTGCCCTCGACAAAGATGCAGGTGCCAAAACTTCCTGTCAAACTCCATAGACCTATGGCATCCCATGACCTTGAGTTTGGGCGCAACGGTCGGTACGTAATAGTCGTTGCCTGGGTAGCGGTACATCGGCCGCCCAAATATTATCTTTAGGCCTCCTGCTCTATGAAGCCTGCAAATCCCTACTTTGCGGAAGAAAGACGTTCACCACACCAAATCAAGCTCGCGAGATGGCACAATCTACGCCCGCGACGTTAACCGCCTTCAAAACAGGGCGTGATCCCCCCTCGTCGACCCTTTGTACTTAGGTCCTGCAGACGGATACCCTGTGGATCCGTGTAGTGCTTCATACGCAACGAAAAGTGACCTGAATAGAATAAGAAAACGGTATAAATACTTCCCAACACGTGAGGCGTGATCGGTGATCTACAGCCAGCCTGGGCGGCAAACGAAGCCACTCGTAACCCTTTCCTTTGTTGCGACGAAGAGCATCGCAGTTTCTCACGTGAAGGCGGAAGCGCCGCACAAAACAATGATCGCATCGAGGATGGCCAGCACCCGCACCACTCGCGAGTATCGGTGGCAGGCCATCAAGGACTCGCTCGGTCTTGGCGTTCCTGATGCCACGAAAAGCGTAGGAAACAGAACAAGATGTCAACGATCAGGCCACCACCGCGGACGGCCAACCAACAGCGCGGAATATATCGGCTTTTCTTTGCGGGTTGCCTTCCCTTCCCGTTGCCCAGCCGAACTTTGTTGTGGTTAACGACGCCAACGTAAAACTAGGGAATCCATCGTCCTCGACAGACCCTGGAGAAATCTGTACCGTTTGTTGAAGGGAATTCCCAAAATAACATAATCAAACAGCATTCACCGCGAGATTACAGGCAAGTGCACTATGTCCAGGAGACTGCTACAAACAGTCACCTACCAAGTTAAAGCACCACACTCACTGGGGAACCTCGGGGCGGGCGGCGAACATTGAACGCCGGCGTGGCCTTGACTAGGTGCGAATTGTTCCGCACGGGCAGGACCCATTCCCGCTGAAAAATAACAGTGGGTCGAAAGAAGAGTGGGTGAAATGATGGCTCCACTGCAGAGGGCGTGCGACTCACCGGCCCGCAAGTCGACAAACATTCATTTTGGTTAAATGCGGGACAAGGGGGGTGATGCTGCTGCTGTAGTCGATTTGTAGTGCGTGGGCGTGTAGTTCAGTTGTGAGCACGCAAACGTGCTGCAGGGATTGCAGGTGTACCTCCTCGGGCTTGTGTACCCTTTCCTTGCTAATAGTGTGTGTGTTCTTCAGATCTTCTGATGGCTCTAGCATTGTTGTGACCACGGACCGAGTCTTTGCTAGATTTTGGGATTAGCAACTGACACGAGCTAATGTGAAGAAAAACAACAAGCAACAACAACAACACGCACTTGCTTGTTCAGGTGATCTTGCGCAACGGTCACAATGTGAGATACGCTCGGAGCACGTACGATGGACGGAAATTGGGTACTTTTCTACGGGGATTGCAGTCGCGGTAGATTGCGGGAGAACATTTGTTTCTGCTCATTGGTTTTCTCGGCGCTTGTGGGCTGTAGTCGAGATGGTCATCTGGGTGGGGGTTGAATTGCTGACGGGATGAATGTGGTGATGCACTCTCCGCGCGTGGTGCACTCGAACGCCAACTTTCACCTACTCTGGCAGCGATCACATTCAAGAGTTTGCTCTCTCGGTCCTCGTGGGCGGGGTTTCCCTTTGTCCGCACAACCACGACCTGTAGGCAAAATTGCCCATGCTGTTGAACGTATTGCTGCTTGGAGGCAACACATAATTCCTCGCTTTCGTGATACGAAGGCGTTTGTCAAAGCCATGTTGCAAGAAATGCTGGCAACGCTGCTGGTGTGTGGTGAGGGTCATACTGCAGAGCTCACTTTCCGGTACTCCGTGAATATCAGCGTGTAAGCGTGGCCGTCAACAGCGAATGCAACCCCCTTCCACTATTGTACAGACCACAGCAGTCAGTCGTAGGATTTATATACCACACCTTGTCGATAGTGGTGGGTATCCGCAACACTGCTGTAACTCCCTCCGCTCTGGTATGATGATGTGGACGCGGTTGCCGTCACAGTAGAATGGTCTTCATCCATCTATGAGCATTTCGATCAGGACGCAACATTCACGGGAGAGAGGGTATCCCGCGTGACCGTGAATGACAAGGAAGCGTGTGCATGTGCCACTGCTGCTACAGGATGAGTGTTTTGGTGGCAAAGTTTGTATGAAGCTCGACGTACACATCGAAACCAACCGTAATCCCGTTGCCCCAATACCCTAACAGCAACAACGACACAGAATCAGCTGGAGGAAGAAGCCATGGGGTGAATCTCGGACGCGTCCTTTCACCTCGTCGTGCTGACATCGAGCTGCGGATAGATTTGGAGGCCTGATGTCCACCATGCCGATGATGGGCAGCAGTTGTCCTGGCTCCTTGTTCGGTGCAGCAGCGAGCAAGTAGAGGTGATCCAAAAGAGAGGTATGCTCCCAAGATATTTATGCAGTTTTGGCGAGGAGCGATCACCCGTACACCCCCTCTGTCCCTTCGCTGTGTATCCAGACACCGGACGGGTAGATGGTAGATGGAGCGGGGTCCTTACGGAGGTTGTCAGATCTACGGAGAACAAGGTTTCCAGAAGGAAAATGGTGCCCCCTGCTCTTGGTATATTTTGGTACCACGCCCCCCCGTTCTCGCACGCGAGCTCGCGCCGCACAACAGTCAGTAGGCCGACGGAAGCACGGAAGCCCCGATCCCTCCCAGCGTCTACCCGACGTTGATCTCCTCCTCTGCTGGCTCGTTAACCACCATGAGCGAAATCAATGTGTCGAAGCTTAAGGTGGGTATAAACGTCTGCTGCTTGCTGCTCGTAATTTTGGGTCAGGATAGGGATAGGGCGGTCGGCGGTTGGCGTTGGGGACGCTCACGGAGTGTTCTTCGGAGCCATGCTTCCGGCAGAAAGCGTCATCTACGCGTGACCAGTAGATGCTTCACTGGTTGATCTTGACGCGAAGTCGTGTCGTAGTCAGGTGTTTGGTTTGGGTTAAGAATTGCCAGCTATTTTGTGTCAAAAGGTGTCACCTACCATACGAAAGGTGTTTCCGCACTCCGCGCGTGACCAGAACTTCCCTCCGATTCGTTCACAGAGGATCCACAGTGCGGCCTCCAAACTCATCAAGGGTTGCCGCCGGTGCAAGCCGAGACTTTGCAGTGTAGTGCCAACACCGCGTCCACCCGACTCTGCTGTGTTCTGCAATTAATCCATGGTGTAAGGTTTCCGAGCTGAAAGCCGAGCTGGCAAGCAGGAGCCTGGATGTCAAGGGCAACAAGGCAGACTTGGCCCAGCGGCTGCAGGCGGCCCTCGACGAGGAAGAGTTTGGCGCTATCAGCATGCCTACACCGACTGTCGGCGATGCTGCAACCGAGGTTTGTGGCGTTGTTTTGATAACAAACGTCTCTCCTGCTGCACGAACGTCGCTTACATGCACTAATATGCACTTGTACGTATCCAGTTTGAGCTGTTTTTTGCGCAAGTTGTAATGTAACCTAAATAGTCAGACAACACCCCCGTCCTCTCAACTTGCTATTTATCGTCCGCACACCCGTGGTACGAATGCAGGCGGGAAATGGAACCGCGGCAGAGCCGGCAGAACCCGCGGTGGAAGCCACGCCTGCGACAACCGCCGTGAGTGTTTCCTATCTTTTCACCCCTCCTTGCATTCAATGCCCACAGGGACTGCTGCTGCTGTTTACAGCTCCAGAGTAGCAACAGCGCGCACTTTGCTGTGCGCCTGGAGGATGTTGTGTGTTGGCACAGGCTCCTCCAGCGGCCAGGCTACCAAGTGGTGTAGCTGTTTCTGTGTCTACATTTGGACCGTGCTGACCTCTATCCATCGGTGGCTCTTGTGCCCGTTCCCGTCAAGGCATAAAATCAAACCTCCATGACCTCGACCTTGCAGCATTATTTCGCAACAGAAACCCACGCCACCCGTCTACTCCTCCTGTGCGTCGCAGGCAACGCGACCTAACATGAGCAGGTCTTGGTGAACGCTTGAGGTTTGGGGTGTGCAGTTGCAAAAGTCGTGAATATTCCAACGCTCCGGCGTTACGGGCGAGAGCGGATACCTCTGCCCAGGGTTAAAACAGCGCGTCTCATCTACAGCACTACTAGCGCGAGATATCCGACTCCAATTTTCCATTGCCTGTGCCACGAACGAGCAGGAGGAGGCGACACCCGCCGCCCCGGCAGAACCCGCTTCTACTACGGCCGACGGTGAGGTTGCTGCTGACACGGCTACCGCCGCTCCTGCTGTCGTCACCGCCACGGATGCTGCCGCCGCTGCGGAAGCCATGCGGCTGGCGAAGCGCGTGGAAAGGTTTGGCCGCATCGCTCCGGTGACCGAGCGCGAGGTGGCGGAGAAGATGGCCATGCGCCGGGAGAAGTTCGGCCTGCCGGAGCCGGTGAGTGCCGCGGTGCGGCGAAATACGTGTCGTCTGGGTGCGGTTGAAGATCTTGAGGGATGGAGCGCTCACAGCAGTGGTGGGGTGATGTGATGGAGCCAAGGATACCAGCAGGGGAGGGGGGAGAATAACAAGGGGAGGTTGAGGAGCACAATAGCCGGTTCAAAGGTTCTTGTTGTGGCGGCCATCTCTTTGGGCGGAAGAACCAGACGACTTTCGCAAGTGTTCTCGAATTTTTGTTTCTGTGTCGATTCCCTTTACCACCCATTTCGGTATTCAACCGACCCGCAACACCGGCATGTTTTTTTTGCTTGCAGGCGGCGGGCGGTAAGCAAGGCACCAAGAGGTCGCTCAACCCCGAGGAGGAGGCCAAGAGGAAAAAACGCATGGAACGGTTCGGCATCGTCGATGAAAAGGAGGAGGCTGCCAAGAGAGCGGAAGCCGAGGTGAGTTTGTTCCCCGTTGGTGGGTGCTTGCTATTCTTGGTGGTAGTGTGATGTTGTGGTCTTTGAAGCTGGCGCATGATTTTGCTCCTGCCTCCGCTCGCACGGTCTTGCCAGAATGCTATGGCGTTTGATGCCAGTTGCCCAGTGTTCATAAGTGTACGCCACCCCTCCACCGTGCCCGCTCGATAATCTCGCGGTCATCACTTCCCCTTCCGGCGCGCAATGCCTACCCATGTTGACGATAGTTGGTGGACGATACATACGACCACACTACATCGTCGTCCGCTCTGTGACACAAGTCTACATGGCTTCCTCACCCTGTATGTCACTCTTTCGTCTGGCCGGACCAGCTCCTAGTTGTTTTTTTGTTGTTTGTTTTTCTCCCATCATTGGACTCTGTCGTCTGCCATTCTGGCCCCTATCCTATCCTCCACTTGTACTAGCTGGACGACCCAACCGGGGTTACATAGGAGGGGGGGGGGGTTGGACCCCCTCCTGCGGTTCCTGCCTGAAATATTTTATCGCGAGAAGGGTACAGCAATCCCTTCCCTCGCGATTTATGAAGTCGATCAAGTTTACTAACAACGCGCTATGCCGCGCGTCGCTTCCAACGGAGAACAGGATTTAATTAGCGAGAAAAAACTCACTCTCTGCCGAGACTCGAACCCATGACCTGGCCCTTAGCCGGCTGCGAGGCTACCCACTAGACCACCGGGGCGACCGGGGGATTAGTATGTTACCGTGNCCCCCCCCCCCCCCCCTGAAGGCTGCCAAGCGGGCCGCACGCCAGGAAAAGTTCGGCTACGTGAACCCCGACGCTGAAAAGAAGGCAAAGGTGGCGGCGAAGATGGCCTGGCTGGCTTCCGAGCAGGCCGAAAAAAAGGCGAAGCGTATCGCGCGCTTCGGGGAGGACACCACTGCCGTAGCGGCGACGCCTAAGTCCACCACCCTTCAGCAGTCTTCTGGCAAGAAGAGCGGCCGGGGGAGCGGGGGCGGGAGGGGCGGAGGGCGGGAGAGGGGGGGAAAGAACAGGAGGCAGAGTGGTGGTGGTGGTGGTGGTGGTGATGGCCGTGGTCGTGTCGGGGGGGCAGTAAGCGCCACAGCGATGCTGTCCCAGGGCTTAAAATCTTCGCGGTGATTGGTCGTCGTAATGGGTGTTCATTTGCAGGCACGCAGAGAAATATGGCAGAATATTAGTACGAGGGTTGTATACAGTCAGTGTTTAGAACATACGTGCGACGGGCGTTGATAACTGGATTGGGTACGTAATGCATTGGAGGGCCCCTGATGCTATGGCGTGAGCGTAACGCCTCGTGTTACTGCTGGTGTGGTTGCGCTATACGACTTTCCTCCTTAGCACACGGTGCTGGACATGTGAATCTGAGTTTTGGGAGTTGGCTCCTCCTGGCCCCACAGCAAAGCTGCTGCCATGCGCTTGTTGGACGCCCGCACATTGATTTGGATCAGGCGCAAGCTTCGAATGTTCAAAATAGTGCTTCGCGGCTGCCTTGTTTGTAAATCAGGACAGTGAACACGTGTTAATGACGCACATCTGATCGACCTTGGTGCGCAGTCAAACGCATTGACATACTCTCGAGCTTGGTCAACCTGGCGGCTGCTCAAGAACGCCGTACTTGAGAGGAGCGCGTTTGACCACGTCCTCTTTGGGACGATATCGGGGTGCAAGTATTGGCGGCCGGCCCTCTTTCGGACACAGCACCACCACCCTGCTGAGCCCTGTCGACGCTTGATACGCCGGTACTGCGCGTGGTTATTGTCACCAGCTATTTATAATAGGCGGCCAACACATGTTGAGCTTTGGAGGGATTTAATCTTGTACGCAGGCCGCGACCGCCAATGAGTGAGCCTCTGCATGGCATCCGACGCCGAACGCGCGATACGTCGTGCAGTTACGACGATGTTGGTAGCATACCTCGGCTTGCAAGCAACGAGCCGTTTCCGCCTTGTGTGCAAAGGACCTCGCAAACAAAGGAGACAAAGCAAACAAGTACACAAGCGGCAGTGGAAGCGTAGAGGCACAAGAACCGGAATGCAGCGGAAGTATGCATACGCCTCTGCAAGCACACCGGCGCAGATGGACCAAGAACTACCTTTCTGTCTCTTCTTAATCCTTCTCAGAATCCGTGAGGCCCGATCACTTGTCGATGATTCGCGAAGCCCGCCCTGGCCAAGGTTTTCTTGTGATACCGCACGCTGTCGGGGTCCATGTTCCGCCCGTCCCAGTTACTGTGCTTGGCCTTGTCGAGCTTTCTAGCCTCCTCCCCCTCCATGACCTTTCCGTCCCGGTACACGGCACGCGTGGATCCTTTGCTGCCGACCTTGCTTCTGGGCGTTGCCATCCTAAGGAATCCCAGTCTTGACTCGGCCTGACGCAAGAGCTCATGCGCCTAGGCACGAACGAATACCGTGGAGTAGCAGCGCGGGCGTCGAGACGTCGAGGGAACGGGTTAAGCTAGCGTGTCATGGGG
Organism: Ectocarpus sp. CCAP 1310/34; assembly: GCA_902602495.3. Lineage (NCBI taxonomy): Eukaryota > Phaeophyceae > Ectocarpales > Ectocarpaceae > Ectocarpus > Ectocarpus sp. CCAP 1310/34. Next base: position 32,328 of record CACKRE030000496.1, on the reverse strand, counting down.
CGGTGGATTGTGTGGGTGCTACATGTTTATCCAAGCCGAAAATGGGTAAATTGTTTTATCATAACGGTATTGCGCAGGCGTACATTTCCGGCAAGGGTCGGGAATGGGGTGCTATCGTTAATCAAGATCCATGTACGCGGGAGGGCCGCCGCGACTTGGTTCTCGAGCACAACGTGCCAGGAACTTGTGCCGGATCAACCAAGAGAACGTCCAAAAAATAGCTTCAAAGCGACAGAACGGTAACCAAGCGAGCCGGCACGCGGAGCGTAGATGCTGCAGAAGCTTCTGTTTATCAAGCACAATGGACTGTCTACGGACGCTACATTGCTGACAGTACACGTGCGAGAAGAACGTTCCGGATAGGTTTGGGCATATCGGTTCGCGGGTGGTTCATGTCGCACAGTTATTGGGGAACCGGAGGAGGCACCGCCGTGATTGATGCACGGCGCCTGCGTGTAGTGGTGCTGAGTGATGCGGCACTCTCTCCTCTTTCGTCTTGTTTTGGCCTCTCTCGCGCGACGACACTGCACCACATAGGACAGGTCTCACCGGGTGAATACCCGAGCATTCCTACATTAGAGTTCTCCCTCGAGGCATCCGCACCATGGATGAGCAGTAAGAGGCGTGGTGAGCGCCAAGAGGGTGCGAACGCCATCCCAAGCACGGGCGCGTAGGCGATCAAGGGAGGATGTCGAGCGAGACTAGAACAGTACGCTTGAAGAATCGAGTCGAAGTCACGGCTGTGACGATTTGTAGCCGTGACCTGGGCGCTCTCCTATAGACGCGAGGCATTTCCGAATACAACCCGCTTCTGCTGGTGCGAAGAGAGGCCATCACCACCCCTGCAGATTGCGAGTACTGCTGCTCTCAGCTTGGGGGTAGAACCCCCTCGCTTCCCCGCTGCCCAGCGCTACGTCGGGGCCCACTACGACGGGAATCGCAGAGTTCAGTCCCGTTCTACAGAAAGCGCCCGCACTTCAGAACCTCTAGTTTTGGCCAAGGCTGGGGGTTCCTACTGCATTCCTAGGGTCATGCTACGAATGGTCGCTATATCGGTTTTAGTGTAGGGGTTCTTAACCGAGCTCATAAATGGTGCTCAAGTTTTCTAAGATGTTAAGCTTTTTAAGGCTGGCTCAATATCTCGACTGCCAAGTTCTGAATTGCGGGCGCTTTTTGTACTGCTGGTCACGCCCATCTCCTGCTGACGTTTTTTTTTTTTTTCTCCCATCATGGGAATTTGTCTTCGGCCCCTCTGGCTCCTATCCTCCTCTTGTACTAGCTGCACGACTCAACCGGGGTCACACAGGAGGGGGGGGTTGGACCCCCTCCTGCGGTTCCTGCCTGAGATGTTTTTATCGCGAGAAGGGTACAGCAATCCCATCCCTCGCGACTTACGAAATCAAGTTTACTAACAACGCGCTTTACAGCGCGTCGCTTCCCTCAGAGACCAGGATTGAATTAGTAAGGAAAACTGACGGGTTGCGGGGCGATTCACGCCGCCGCCATCGAACCGACCCAGGACACGACACCAGTTTTGACCATGTAGCCCTTGTGACGGAAATTACTTCAACAATACTCTGCATGATTGCTACACTGCTGTTGCCATGTCCGGTATGCACTGATTGCTGTGGAACAAGTACCCCGGCGGTCACACAACCAAGGAGAGGTCTCTTTCATGCCACAGGGTTAAGGTTGGACACTCACCGACAATAAATGTTGAACCTTATACATACTCAATGGCACCAAGCATGTTGTACATGCAACTAGCTTGTTGCTGTGCACTTCTGTGCTGCTGCTCGGAGGTGAACGAGGTGTGAGTTGGTGAATGGATAAATGTTAAACCTCCACTATTTTTGACTGAAGCGGAGGGATTCGCAAGGACCAACCACTACCGCGGTGTAGCTGCACCGTACAAAGCGTTGAAAGGGCATCCACACCATCAATACGTTCTCGACTCGCCTTGGAAGGATCTGTGACCCCAGCATTGGCTCGGAAGCTCTCTCTGACGCTCTGCACGGCGTCATCACGCTGCTGTCCCGAGGGCAAGCGTTTCGACAGCGAAAGCAGCTGCCGATAAACGTTGAGCGCATGATCTCTGCTTGCCAGCGGCACCCTCCCCGCCATTTCGTGCTTTCGAAACTGCTCGCCTTGTGTAAACCACTGCCGCAAGAGTGCGGATGCAGAGAGAAAGAGCAAGAGTGGATAAAAGCAGTGGTGGCAGGGGTATGTAGCAGGTTTGGACCTGCCTGGCAGCTCAAGAAAGAGCCTGGGACTGTCAAGAGCGTTCCGAGGGAGGACCGTAGTATCACGCTTGGAACACCCCCGTTGATTCAAAATGCTTCACTTCGCGTACCCCCAAATGTGATCTGTATCCTGGGACTGAGACCATGGGTAGGGATGAGGTGTTCTTGTTGTATAAAACCGCCCAGCAATATGATGCAGGGAGGAACCGATTATTCTGTGGTAGTAGCTTGCACCTGAAGCGTGCGACACAGCAGTAGCGGTTACGCGTCATGGTTTCGGCGAGTCATATGTATTATCATGTTGATACCGTTTTTTTTCTCTGTATCTTTGGTTCGAAGCACGACACGACAAGGGGGCGAGAGTTTATGACTAATAGTTTCAAGAAGACGTCACGTTCTGATGGCGAGTACGAAGAATACTCTACTCCTGTAGAAAATAACACATGTTGTTGTTCTGAAGCTGCACACGCGAGACAGAGAAACGCTGCCATGTTTCGCGCAGACTGCAATTTTGCAGGCGTGTACAGCAACAAACTACAGTTTCCTTCGCGTAAACGGTGGTTTACTCGATAATTTGCCGCCAATAGGTGGTGATGGCCCTCCCATCGTGAAGAAAAATCGGGAAAAAAAGGAAGGTGCAAACAAAGTTTGGCGCTGACGGGGATTGAACCCGCAACCTTGGGCACTGAATAACCACACATGGATTCCTTCTGTCAAACTTTAAGACAATGAAAGGACGCGTCATTCGAATACGCCTCTTCGTATTTTTTTCGCGCTTCGCGCGAAATAAATATAACTCTGAGCCTGTATCCTTGCTGTGTGTGAAGGTGGTATCTCATCTAGGATCTACGCTTGTAGGACGTTTGCTTGACAGTATTCATCCGTCACTGCTCGCTGCCCACTACAATAGCTCCTCCGTGTACATAAAGTATATGGTAGTACTGACGGGTACAGAGCTCAAACGGCAGTACTCGCGACATTTTCTTTGTGGGCCTTCGCCCGCAAGTATGCTCATCACGGATTGTTTGACGTTTTGACGATGCAAACGGGACGATGGCGTACATTGACATCTTGCCTCGTTGTTGCCGTATGGTTCGAGAGGTTGCATACATGCGTAGAGCATTGCGCAAAGTGCATGAAACATGGCCACGGAAGAGTTTGTCCCTTCGGTCAGTCAGTCGGTGCAAGAGGTACGAGAGACAACGAAAGGTGCCGCATATGAAACAATGTTCCTACGTCGAGGTGCTGTGTTGACGCCTCCCATTCAACCACAAACATCTGCCAAATAATGATTTTTAGAGGGCCACGCTCCTGTGTTCGGCGGCCCCTTCTTTCAACTGCCCCATTCCGAAACCCTCGTCGTCAGGACTACCAATTCATACCGATGAGCTGCGTTCGCCACAGCGCTGGTCACCGACATTACAGCCCAACAACAGGAAGAACGGTCTGCCCATCACAGTGCTAGAAACTTTCTCGCTTACTGTGAAGATACCAACTTCACAGGATACTTTTGTAGGTGGAAACAATAGGGACAGCCACACCGACCTCATCGTACTATTGCTGCCGCTGCTGTTGCTGCTGCTGCTTCCCCTTGCGAACATTCTACACCACGGAGACCGCCACAAATGATCGTTCTTCAACTTGCACGCACTCAAACATGACCAAATAGCCGCAGTACTGTAGAAGCAAACTACTTGCCCATGTCCCAAGTTGGGAATGTCTCGAGTCCTGCACCGCTGCCTTGCACAACTGAACTTTGGGACTGGCCAGGAGCAGTGTATATTTGCAAACGACGCACCTACTAAGCGTCATTCATATCCTGATGAACCACATCCATCCGCATGACGAGGAACTACTTCTCCCCGTGATACGTCATCTACAGGACAACCATACGTTGCGCCTCACTTCCAAACAGAGCTCAGGTGAGCTGGGAACAACCTCCGCCCAAAGCCCGAAAAACACAAGAACCCCCGATAACCGGCGTCTGTCCACAGTTGAAGAACTCATCACCGGGGGTGGTCGGCTGATTTAGAAGGCTCCAAGTTGTCCCGCTAGACAAATAGCACAAGGATGCGACAAATAGACGCAGTGCAGAACCCGGGAATATGCAACAAGGAGCCCAATAGATTTCTCATGACATGTGGTCAATTCCGTGAAAGCTAAGGGCTCCATGGTAAAGCCAAATAGTACAAGTACAACGTACCACCCACGAAATTTTGCAAGAAAGAACCCGAGCGAAGATGTTTCCACACGTGCCCCCGCTTTAGGGCGAATCTACAACAACGCAAGAGGGCGGGTTCGCGAATAAACCTGTCCGTGCTTCGTTGAATCAATCATTAAACTGTTCCCCCCCCTCTCTCTCGGCTTGAGCGCGCGTAGGTGGGTGTTGCTCTACCGTTATGGCTTGCAGTATCACCGCCCGCTTGGAAGTGTGGTGCCGCTCGATTTCTGTTCATCGCGAAGGCGCCGAAGCTGGGCAAACTCGTGCTCCTCAACACGATGGTTCCAATGCCACCACGTCGGGCATCTACCTGTCGTGGATGACCCGATCCAGATATGTCGGGTCAGCAACGAGAGCAACAGGACTATTACGCGTCCTCTTCAGGCATTTCCAGGAAAGCGTCCATCAGGAAAGAAGGAGACTTTGCTGAGTATTCCGGAGTTCAACCTCGAGTTGCGACGGTCTTGGCTCCTGCCATGCTTAATGACTGTCCCCGTAGACAAAGCCGTTGCGTCCTCCACGTGATGGCCACGGATACCATGGCGTTGTGAGCCAGCCCCCGCTGCGTCACAAGCATGTCCTCCCGCCTCACGCCCAACTCCAGCTGTAGGAGCACTAGCGGGTACACCATGGGCATTGTCCCGTGTCCTCCAGCCCAATGGGCACCATCCCAACCTTGACGGCGGACGGCTGCAGGTTGATCACTCAACTCAAAAGGAGAAGTCCTTGGCCTCCGCCTAGCACAGAAAGATGCGAACAACGTTCGGGGTGGAGACATCAAGTGAAAGCTGCACGTAGGAATCTCTATTTGGTTTCGGTCGAGGCAGGAGTTCTTGGTTCCTATGTAGGGTAATTTTACGAATGGCCGTTGTGCAGGTTTCAGTGTAGGGGTTCGTAGCCGAGCTCACGAATTGTGTTCAAGCTCTTCGAGCTTGATTTTTCGAGGCTCTTTTGCCAGTTCTCCGCTAACTGCAGCACTATCCGTCGTCGGCCTGGCTGTCGATAAGCCACGATTCGGGTGAAAAATGTCACTGAAACACTTCCCCCTGCGGCAAGGCCCTTTGCAAGATGGAGGGGGGGTCAAAGATTGGGTGAGAGATAAAAAAACACACCTGTCCCTTGGAGTCGAACACCACCGACAGGCCTACCATAGAAGTCACAGCTCGAAATCTCGCTCGAACCCGTTGAGCCGTCTGCGCCGCCGTAGCTTCTTGCGTGTTAACGCGCGGGACACTCTCTGCCAGTGTGACGACGGCCCTCATCGAGGCCAGCGCCTTTTCGCTGAAAGGAAACTTGTCTGCGTTCGGCAGGTGGGGGCAAGGTAACATTTCCAACCAAAAAACAGCAGTAGAGGCTACGGTTTCATTGGGGTTGACTTGACGGATTTCAGCTAGTGCATGTAGTTTTGTCACGGCCACGAGAGACAAATAAAGTTTTAAGAGGGATTTAGGGTTACCTAGGCACGACCCTTTCGTATATCGTAGTCGCTGCGGTACCACCATATCCTTTGAGAACAACGTAACCTTGAGAACGCCCTCTAAAGAAGGCTTCCATACTCACTGCAAAGGCTTCCCAACACATCCCGTTCGACTGCTGTGGGGTTGTCTCGAACGGGTAGTCTTCCCGTGATCGCATACAAAGTATTTTTACACTTTGAAATAAAACAGCAGGCGACACACAAACAGTGCCTTCAGCGGTACGGTTGCCCCACTCTGTACCTTGAGTGTTGACACGTGTCGCTTTCTAAAACGCCCCCGGGAGCGTGTTCTTGCACGACAACATGACAACACGGTGCTTCGATATAGGGCCACGCTAGGCCTGAATAGCTACCCTTTCGTATGGATAACGAAAAGTTTCTAGATATCAAGGGATCGCGCGGATACCAAGCTATTGAACCAGGTGCGTATTTCGACCTTGATGACTCTGGGAGTGTTGTGAACGGCCCACACCCAAGTAGCTGCGCGTGAACAACAGGATGGAGCGAAATCTCAAAAGTGGTATAACTAGGTCATGGATGAAGCCCGTTCCAAGCTCTAGCCCCGAAAAAAGACTGACGGCATGATCATTAGCCTGCCCAGTGTACCGCAATGTAGAGTACGACCTTGTGTCTGGAAACGCTGACCGTCGCAGTGAAATGCATGGAGGCCGACTCAAATTCACTTCGCCCCCGCGACAGCGAAAACAGACGTGAAGCATTTTGTGCAACGGCAGGACGTGGTGGCGCAATGCTTGAATGTTCCGGACGAGTTTTCACCCCAAGTCCCGAGAGTTGGGCGAGTACGAGAGCCTGAGAGAACCCTGCTGCTGGTGGAAAGCTACACGAAACTGCTGCTGCCCAGACTGCCACACCAATGCATCCACGTGTTGCACTGATTTGAAAACGAATTTGAACGCCGGGACCGCTATAATAGTCTATATACACATCCTGCGAACAGGACGCATCATCAGCAGACACTCCGCAAGTCCCGGCGCTGATGATGTAGGCACTTTGATCGATCACAAGGTTCCACACTAGCACGCCGGTCCCATGCATGCCTATACCTGGATCTTGAGCATGCATCGACAGCCACGCCAAGCAGCACCCTCTGCAGAAGCTCATCTCCGCTGCCGTCTGAAAGCCCTTGCCCCTTCCCATGCCCTCTCCTTCCTTGAAGCCCCGAGCCCTCCCGTCCTCTCGGCCCGCGTCCTTGCCCTCCGCTACCATCCTATCATCCAGATGCACGATGTCATCGAACATATTATAAGTCAATAGAGGCGCTGCCAGCAATAGCACACGAAGCAGGATGGTGGCCACACGGTGAAGCGGCAATGCGAGGCGTGGACAGGAGTGATGGCATGCAGTAGTGTGATGATGCGTCCAGTGAACAAGGACACATTCCCATAATGGCAGTCTCCGGAGATTTGACTTCCACGGGGGGTGTAGCAGTTTGCGGAGCCCCGACGAATCGGGCTGCTCGTCAAGACATCTCACCCAACTAATGCCGTGCTCCGCGACGAGGCTTGGCCTGAAGCAAGCAGGCGAAGGAGGCACTCAAATTGGGTGAAAGGTGAACCACTTCATCGCAGTGAGCGCTTTGACCTCTGTTCGATTATACTGCACGTTCACAAGGGTGCGTGTTTAAGCGCAGAAATTCGGAGCGCTGTTTTAGTGTACTTCAATTACCCGACGAAGCTGCGGTCTCTCTCGCGGTGTGTTTGTTTTCCATTTTGGAGCGGGGCTTGGAGCACGACTCCGCTGCCACTAGCTGCTGTGCGGCAATGTTTCGGCCGCCTCTCTGTTTGGCGCTCCAGGGAAAACATTCTGCTTGTACGAGCTTCATGTGCTCGATTCTGTAAATGTGCCCGAAATGCTGCTGCAGTAAATATGAAGAAGCACCGTGTCTGCGTGTCCCCATCACGTGGTGTCGGCGGCTTTCATTCCTAGCACACGCCTTAGACGTGTTGAATTGCATATTTCCTCGCGTTCGAAAGAGCCGTAGCGGGCTGTGTCACGGTCCCGCGAGCGCAAATATTGTATCACACCGTTGCCCATGACAAGGCAATACATGTACATACATCGGGAGCTCGAAACTGAGTGGTACGCATACTTGAGTAACTCTCGAGGGATTCTGTTGCCTGAAAGCTATGTATGCGTATTACCCTGGGTTCCAATGCAGCCCCGCCGGTGATGTAGCCGGGCTGTTTCGCGAAAACAAAGCACAGCAACCATGCCGCCGGCGGCATCCCCGTGAGCCTGGTCGGTGTTTTTCCACCGTGGTTTGGCTCCCACAAATTGGCCTGTAGACTATTGCTGTAATGTTGTATCCCGGGTGTCGTTTGCCCGAGCGCACAGTTGTATTTGGTGTGCTTTGTTTACGCCTGGAGGGGCAGGCGGCCTCTTCAAGGTTCGTTCTTGGTACCTTTAGTATTCATGAACCGCAGCCTCGCTACCGTGATTGTGCGAGTGGATGCACCCCCGCTAGCCCGACTCGGTGAACGGTTGCTTCTAGAACCAATAGGGTGCGAATCCGACGGCAGCACGTCTAGAGAAAGCTCTCGACGATATCACCTGTATCTTTACGAGACCACCCTTCCTTTAAGATGGAGCAATTGACAGTTACTTTTGCGAGGGTGGGATCACTCGCAGTCAATTGCTGTGGTTGCACTTGTGGTAGATGAACTATTACTATCAGTGCAGTCGGATGCCGTGTTTCTGACCATCCTTTGAAAGAAGATCCAGGCGTGCGAGAGCAGCAGACCTACACGTGGTGGGAGGTGTAGGCTTGATGGCAGAGCTCTCTGATCATCGTATTGTACTTCCCCCGCGTGTCTTCCCATTTCCCGCGTCTTCGCCCCCCCTCCCTCTTCCCCGCCTCGTCCCAAAAAACCAGCAGAGTGGCTGCGAAGCGTTCAGCGTTCGACACAACCTCCTGCTGCAGAGGAACCGAGACGGGGCGCAAAGTAACGTAGAATTCAAGAACCGTCTCGCCATGTACTCCTCCGGCCACCACGCAGCCATGGGGCCTCCTTCTCGACGGCAGCATCAGCACCAGCGGCAGCGGCAGCACCAGCCGAGTGACACCTTATCGGCAGATGAAATGGACACCTCCCCGGACATCTCTCCCCGCAGGGTTGACGGCCTCGGCGGGGCGAAGCGTTGGCCTCCCGCGGAGGAACACGGGGACGTCGCAGCTGGGGTGTTCGAGAACGGGGAATACCTGCCCTCCGCGATGGACACTACGCAACCCTGCTACCACGCCGTCGTGAGTGCCCACTGTTGTAGATAGGTAGGGACTCCCTACGCAAAAAATGGAAGTTGTGTTACGAAAAAGACCAGGCAGGGGGCACGCAAACCCCAACCCATATTTGCCGATTCCACACTTCATCCAGTACGTTTGGTTGCCTAAAACAATCTGTGTAGACTACTTTTTTCTACTGATAGGTAGCGTGGGGAAAGAAATCCGAAAATTGTAGCGGGGCAAAGGCACCAGGGGTGCGCTAGGCGTGTTCCCAATACCTACTGCCACTCCCCCCCAGGTTCCTCCTTCTGAAACGTAACCTGGGCCAGCGAAAACCCGCTCCGTCCCGGCCGTGTAGGGATGCAAGGTCTATGGTCCACCGACAACGGCATGCGTTTTCATGACAACCCTCCTTCTCAGGAAAGAGACTTGTATAAGCCCTCCACAAGATGGAGAGAGATGAGACGCATGGTCAAACAGTCCGTTGGAGCACGTCAAGCATCAAAAGTATGCACTATTCCACGTTGCACGCATCGCCCTAACCTCACCTCCTCCCTCCAACAATACGTATCTGTGCGGTTGTTGGTCTCTTGGTGTTATTACGAAACTGTTCCGATCTCTGCTCTTTTAGCATCCATTTGTACCGGTTCGACTAACGTATGGTGTCCACTCAACACCCAAAAGTGTGCTAGGGATAAGCTGGGCGTTCGCTACCGAGGGCAAGGCCACCACGAGCAGGACTGGGGCACCGTGCGTGCGAACCACCCCCTCCCCCGGCACCAGCGGATGTGGTACTTCGAGGCCACCATCGCCGCCCAGGGCGAGAACTGCTGCATCACGCTCGGTCTCATCCCCGCGTCCTTCCCCATGAACCGGCAGCCTGGCACCGAGGTAAGGAAGGCGTACTCTTACGCCTTGGATGCTTTACAGTAGTTGATCGACCGCTGACCACGCGTCCTCGAGAGGACGGAGCATGTTCGTCCACAACCGATGGCCAGTCGCTCCTTCCTCTACGTCGCCAAAGGTGGCTCAATAAAGCTTCCCTATCCTATCGATATCGTGGGGAGGAGGAGGAGGAGGAGGAGGAGGAGAAGGAGAAGGACGCGTAACGAAAGCGCATGACCGAGAAAAATGGCTGATATCTTGTTATTTGCCTTGTATATTGTATTTTTCATGTATGATTGAACAGGAACAGCTCAGTATCTTTGAAGAGTGTAAAAATTGTGGGTAAGGTTGGCATCGGCATCGAATAACTCGTCCGAGAACGGCTAGGCGTATAGAATTCGTGGGTTCATCGGCAACAATTGGAACATTGCTGTGTGCTAGTTTTTCTGAAACTGAAGCAAATGGTTAACCCCGGAGACAACCAAGGTGGACACTTACTCCTTAGGCGACGGCTACGGAATTCATGACAGGGTGGTTTTGTGAGCATTGCGTCGCTTTGGTTTGCGCTTACGGTACGTTGCACGTGCATCAGCGTCGCCGGCTACTACAGCTGATGTTTTCTCTGACAGGCGTCAGCCTTGCGGCGAGAAGGGTTTCCAGTACTGTCTCTTCCCCCTCTTTCTGATGGTATACAAGTTTGTTTATCGTTAAATTTTTTAGAACTATGTCACCCAATGCTTCAGACACAACGTTGCGATAACGCTTATGTGCGCATTTCAATCAATGTGTGGTAGACGCGCCGCTTGAACCAGGGCAGCGGGGGCCGTACGTGGCGATATGGTTTTTCGAGAGCCCGGGTGACGTCACCATCACACTTGGCAGCAACACCCACGCCATGTATCGCTGTGCTGTTGCTTGGTTGACAGGGCGGTTCGTACGGCCTGGAGGGCAACGGGAAAGTCTTTTCGGGGAGTGGCGTCGGGCAGACCTTCGGGGACCCGTTCTGCACCGGGGACACGGTGGGCCTAGGCGTCAACTTCAAGAAGATGGAGGTGCGTGAGATAACTACCACCACACGTAGTACGTGTGCACCGTGCTCGCGCTTTTGTCATTTTCTTTTTGCGTGTCCTTGGAACACATAATGGTGGGCTAATTTACCTCCGAAGCCGTGCTTCCAGGAGTAGAGGGACCACTGAGTATCGTCCGTCTTTTTCATTTTTGTCATTTGTATGCATCACCATAACGCTTTCGGTGGCATGCTTTCGGTCGTTCCTTGTAGCAAAACGGTAGATTACCATACAAAACCGGCCTTGGCGGTATCACCGCTTTGGAGAGGCCTTCTTGGAGTAAACGAATCTGCAGCAAAACACAGCACAAGACAACGATGCCGCAAAAAAAAAAAAAAAAACAGGGGTTCCTGACCCACAACGGCCGGCTCCTGGGATCTGCCTTTCCGGCCATCCGGTCCGCCCTCGACGTGCACGGCCTGTACCCCTGCGTGGGCCTTCACAGCAGGGGCGAGGCCGTGCACCTAAACTTCGGGCGGCGGCCGTACCTGTTCAACGTGTCGGCGAGCGTGGCCAAGGAGGACTACCGGGAGCAGGCGGCGGTGGCGGCGGTGCCCGTGTGCCCGGTGCTGCTGAGGTCTCTCGTCCGCGACTACCTCCTGCACCAGGTGAAAAAGAACGGAGCTTAATTTGTAGATTTTGTTTTTTTAGAAAAATATACGCAAGATACACTCAGGTGGAGGAACTCTCCTGTGTGGCCACGGGTTGGAACGCCTACCCGGCAGAAAAGTTGTGAGCGCCGATTTGTGTGAAGCGATGAAAAACATTTTTTTTTTCTAACGTACAAATTGTACTCAGTAAATAAGAGAACCCAAGAAGTCAGGAGGAGGGGTGTACAGTTCCTGCACCGGGTGAGAAAGGAAAAGAGACTACCCTATTCTGTCTGGCGTACTCACGTTTCGCGCACCCAAAATGATAAGAGCATTGGACCACGCGTCCTCGAGAGGACAGAGCTTTGCTCCCACACGACCGTGGGAGGGTGTGCTCATGTTTTTCTTGCCTTCGGGTTGTTGAACCATTGGCCACAAAGCAGGAGGGGGGGGGGGGGGGGGGGG
>CACKRE030000496.1:6724-19733 GCA_902602495.3 Ectocarpus sp. CCAP 1310/34 | reverse complement strand
AAAAAAAAAAAACGGTAACCTGGTTGCCGAGTTCACGAAGTGAATTGGCTTGTTTTACAACGTCGTTGCCAAGCGACGAAAACCCAACCCCGATGGCAAACACCGGGGGGGGCGGAGGGGGAGGGGGTGTAAAGTTTCCGGGTGGATTTGCCCGCGAAACCGCAGTCGGGGCCCTTGCAGGTTGTACCAAGGATTTGTTTGAATGCAGCACCGCCGTTTGGGCTCCGTCTGCTTGGCACTTGTTTGTTGCAGCGGGGTGGGTGAGGGGGGGCGTTCGTCGGTGTGTTGTGTACCTCTGTCGGTCGCATCGGCCGCTCTGAAAGCAGCGGCCGACCAATGACACGAGGCGACTTCTGCGTTTGCGGGGACGGGGGAACGATATCCCCTATCCCCTTGAGTGCTTGTTTGCGTGGGTCACGTACAGTTAAGTGACAGCGCTGACCGCCCGCGCCACTTGCGAGGCTCTATTTTTTGTTCCTTTTCGTGCGCCGTCGCAATTGGTACACAACCGTGGCGTGATCCCTACTTGCCCGCTCGGCTAAGAAAATCATTCCACCACCACCAACGTGATCGATGGATCAACCGATTGCAACTTCTCAGGGCTGCGAGAAGACCCTGAAGAGCCTGGACGAAGCCGACAAGGGCGGCGCCGCTAAGGTCACCGCTGCCGCCACCGCCGGTAGCAATGCCCGGAAAGCATCGGATGCCGCCGCCGCCGCCGCCGCGTCCGCCTCCGCCGAGCCTCCCCCGCCCTCGCTCCCGGCCCTTGCCGCCGGCGCTTCTTCTTTTTCTTCTTCCGCTTCTTCCGCTCGGAACGCCGCCGCGCCCGCGGCGAGGAAGGCGGCCGGCTCCCCGCCGTCTCCTCCTCCTCCCCCAAACGGCAGCGGTCCCGCCGCCGCCGCCGGTGTCGGCGGTAGCCGCGGTGGTGCCGGCCACGGCGGCAGCAGTAGTCGCGTATTCCGATCGGCTCAGCAGCAGCAGCAGCAGCCAGGCAGTGATGGTGCGTGGGCAGCGCCGACATCGTGGGTGCCGGTGGCTGGGAGGGGGGGGGGCGGGTCGGCCCCCCCCGCAGACGAGATGGAGGTGGAGGAGGTGAGAGGGCAAGAGGCAGGTGGAGCAGCAGGTGGGGTAGAAGAGCGCCAAGCTCTGGAGCTGTCACTGCTGGGCGCGCAGCAGGGGCGACGCGGGGAGCACGAAAACAGGGGGGGTGGGGGCGGCGGCGCCGGGGGGATAGGGGGGTCGGTGGATGAGGTCGCGAGGAGAGACTTCCTCCGCAACCTGGAGCTGCTCCGGGGGCAGGCGGGGGGCGCCGTGTTTGTGTTGGGCGGGAGGGATGGGGGGGGCGCGGGCGAAGACCACGAAGAAGTTTTCGACGACGACGACGACGAGGAGGAGGAGGAGGAGGAGGAGGAGGAGGAAGAAGAGGAGGAGGGAGACAGTGATGCGGAGGAAGACGAAGAAGACCTCATGATGTCGGAAGAAGACGAGAACATAGACGACGACGACGAGGAGGAGGAGGAGGAGGAGGAGGAGGAGGAGGAGGAAGGGGACGAAGACCACGACATCCAAGAGATGATGCAGCACGACAGCCTGCCGGTCCCAGACGTCATCAACCCGTGGATTCAGCCGCCGGAGCCCCCGCGCCGAGAGCCCGTGATGCCGGTGCCGGTGACGGACCTCCTCGCGGACGGGGGGGGCGGCAGGGCGGCGGGCCGCGGCGGCAAGTCTCGAGCCGTCGCCCTCGCAGCCACGCTGTCCTTCAGGACGAGACTGAGGCGAGAGATTCTGTCCGGGAACATAAGGGCCGCAACGGCGATGCTGCAGAAGGAGGTGAGGAGGGGAGAAATTGAAGCTGGATGGGAGAAATTGGAGCACGTGCTGTGATAGGAAGCCTCTTCTTGTGTGTGTGTGTGTGTGTGTGTGTGTGTGTGTGTGTGTGTGTGTGTGTGTGATTTTTTGGCAAACCTATATGGTAGTAGTAGCCTGAAGGTGGAACGGCCACTTTTTTTGGATGCTGTCATGCGTCATGAAGGAGGTGGGCGACATAGCTCTCGCGGTCAAATTCTTGATTCGGCGGACAAGGCAGCCGAAAGTGGTAGCTGTTCCCCCTAACGCACCATCTCCTTGTTTATCATTTACGCCCCTCGAAAGCGCCCGGGGCTGCTGGAGAAGCGAGCGGACGTTAGGTTCGCTCTCAAGTGTCAGGAGTTCATCGAGCTCGTCAAAAAGGGGGAGGTCACTGCCGCGGTGTCGTTGGCTCAGGTGAATGAAGGAAGACACGACCGACGAGAAAATAGTGTCCGAACGGGGATACTTGTCGTTTTTTCTTTTTTGCATTGCTGCTTTTTTCGTGGCGTTGGCTCTTTTTTCTCCCTTTTGCTGTGTTCTTGTTGTCGATGTGTCATTTTTCTATTTCCTCGTTATTTTCCTCGGTTCGTCTCCTTCTTTTTGTTTTGCTTGCTCGTCTCTGTTCTTCCCTCTCTCGACTCACCCGTGACCCTCTCAAGTCTGTCTCGAACTTGTGGCCCCGTCCCGCACCCTCTCCCTCTCTCACCCCTCCGCCTCTCACNAAGAACGACGCCACACGAGGACGCCCAAACAACCAACACAAAGCAGAGATTTCAAGAGACAGAGGTCGCACCGATGGCGCCGGGTGTTGTTAGAGTGGACTGGCGGGAGACGACAGGTATCAATGCAATCCTGTCCGTAGCGATCACTGCCGAAAAAAACGTACATAGCTCTAACCCTTCTATTTCGGCCGACAACTCGTATAGTCTCTTTCTTCTCCCCTTGTCTCTCTCTCTTGCTCTGCCTCCTCTCGTACTCCTCTCTCTCTCTCTCTCTCTCTCTCTCTCTCTCTCTCTCTCTCTCTCTCTTTCTGTCTGTCTGTCCCATGCAGCGGGATTTGTCAAGGTTCAGGGACTCCCCTCGAACCCGCTCCGACTCGCCCTCCTCCTTCTCTTCTTGCTCCTCCGCCCCTTCCCCGAACGGGTCCCCGTCCCGCAACGGCCACCACCTCGACAACAACGAGGCGGGCGGCGGCGACGGCGGCAACAGCGCACCAACAAACTCTTGTGCTTCTTCGCCGGCTGCATCAGCAACGACGGCCGGGTTCGGTCAGGCCGCAGGAGCCGGCACAAGGTGGGGGGCATCATCAGCAACCGCGAGGTCGGGGGGAGTCAACACTCGAGGCGCCGCGCAGAGGCGAGGGAGCCCCGGGACTCGCGGCGGGGGGGGTAGGAGGCCCGGAGGGGGGGCGAGATCGAGGGCGGCGGCGGGTGGTAGCGGTAGGGGCAACGGCAACGAGGGGGGCGAGTCGGAGGAGGAGAGGGGAGAGGCGGCGGCGGCGGCGGCGGCTGCGGGGCGCAGGTGTGTTGTTGTTTGCGGTTTTGTTTTTTGGGGATTTTTTTTGTATGTGCGATTATTGTGACGCGATAAGAGTCCGTGAGATAATGCAAGAGAGGAAAATGGAAGGAGCACGGAGAATAATATGTACGAGAAGTAACAAACGCGGAGAGGAAGAAACCTGTCTTGCTCAGGGGATCGATAGTTCGTATTCACCCAGGCGCGGACAGCAGTGCTCTCTTCGTTGGCTACTTGTTGTGCACGTCGCTTTGGCATTTATTTGTCTGATTTGACGGTTCTGTTCGGTACGTTGGATGTGGCGCTGCAGTATTGTTATCTGGCGTGACGAGCTATTCTGGCTAGAAATGTTGTTGTCCTTAGCGGTGTGAAAGGTTCTACTCATCTCGTTATTCGCCATGCAGAATGACCCAGCACTTCAGAACCTGGGAGTTAAGAACCTGGGGCTGACAGATCAAGTTTTCGGGGTTGGCCATAACAAGAGACGAAACAAGAGGTTCTCTCTCTCAAGTGATGGTGCGTGCAATTTGTAGTATCCGACATCCCCCCTCTTGTTCCCGACATGCCACGGAACCCCGAAAAAAAACACACACCAAACAAACAGGACCCGCAAGCGCAGAAGTCGCAGCTACGACCCGGTAAAGACCTCGGAGGATCGTGCCAACCCGGAGGAATTCAACTCGGGCAATCAGGCGTGCGCCAGCCCGGACAGGGGGGGTGCCTTCGGTGAAGGGTATCGGGGGCCCGCAGATTTTGCCCGGAGGGGGGGATTCCCGTCGACGTTATTCGGCGGCGCCCCGTCCGTGTACGACTCTAAGCTTTTGGCGGTGAGGCAGGGAGGGCGGGAGGTAGCGGGCGGTTTCAGCTGACGATTTGGATAATTTTTGTTTTTTGTTGTGTCGTGTTGCCTTCTGT
Source organism: Ectocarpus sp. CCAP 1310/34 (assembly GCA_902602495.3). NCBI lineage: Eukaryota > Phaeophyceae > Ectocarpales > Ectocarpaceae > Ectocarpus > Ectocarpus sp. CCAP 1310/34. The sequence continues at coordinate 15,455 of CACKRE030000496.1, read as the reverse complement.
TTTGGGGCTATCCTTGCACTGAAGTACAGTGTAGTGCGGTAGGTGCAAGAGTAGTGCGGTAAGTGCAAGAGTAGTGCTGCCCCGCCGGCGGGGCGGGATGAGGTCGGCCCTGAAACTCACACGTGCGTATTGTAAACATTTTTTGTACGGCGTCGTGGTCCCCCCCACCGTTTGGTGTGCGCGTACGAGTCTGCTGGTGAGATAGAGAGATTGCTACGTTTTGTGTTGTCGGTGGTGTTCTCTTGTCGGTGTCTTTTGTGTCGTTGTCGACGTCGTTTTTGGCCATCGCAAGGCCGTTTGTTGTGTTCTGCTGGTATTGTATGTCTGTCTTATCTCTCGTACAGCCGACAATATTGTCCGTTGATTAGCGTCTGTGCAGCTGCTACTGCGGAAACTGCTACTGCTGCTGCTGCTGCTGCTCATTTGTTCTTTTTGTGATTCCCACCCCAACCCTCGGAATTTTTATTTTGCGCACAAAAAATACTGCTATTATTAATTCTGCTCTGCACGACGTTGTTGTTAAGGTGATGGGGTTGTTGGCGTACAGCGATCCCGCCGCCAGCCCTTTGGGTTATCTTGTCTCCGGCCTGCAGAATCAGGCAATCGCGGACAAGGTTAATGACGCCGTCTTAGGTGAGAATAACGAAATCATAGTTGTTCTTGTTGTACGTGTGTTGTGGGTGATGTGAAGGTCTTGCTCGCACAGATCGTAGAGATGATCTACCCGCCCAAATGATTACCTATATTTCCTTTCATGTCTAGTGCCGCATTACCAGCCCCCCTCCGCCCCCCCCAGCTGCATGCCGCCGGAATACATATCTCCAACGCGTCAGTGCCGTGTGGCACTGAACGTGAAGAGGTACAGTACCTGGTATGGACCACGCGATGCGAACCCAGTGCTTCGCCGTTGCTTACGCTTCGTGCGTTTCCCAACTGGCCGTCTCTTCTGCTCATATATATATATATTTTTTTACAGCGGCGGACGCACTGACGCGTCGCAGTAACCCGGATAGAAACAGCAGCACCAATCAGCGTTCGCGCACCGCTTCTTCGATCGGAGGGGCTTCGTCCAATGAGACCGGCAACGGTAGCGGGGGCACTGCTCAAGCGGCAGCGGCGGCGGTGCCGACATCGGGACTGGAGTTCGCTGTGCGGCATCTCCTCGCAACCCGGCAGGTGAGAATGACAGAGAGACAGAGAGACAGAGAAAGCGACAGAGAGGGAGAGACAGCGAAAGCGACAGAGAGGGAGAGACAGACAGACAGACAGCGAGGAGGATTTCGCACTTTTTCACCGTAACTTGGATGATTTTCAGACGGTAAGTTTTGTACACTCACCAGCCGCGGTCACCCCAGTTTCCGCACGACCTGCAGAAGCGAAGCAATTGTTCGTCTTAATTTGGTGTAAAACGTACTAGCCGCCTTATTCTAAACTCACTGCCTGTCTATTGGTGCCCATCGAGCGTAGATGTCCGTTTTTGCGCACATGTGTTCACCAAGGTGCAACACTCGAACTTAATGAGAACGGGTGGCTTTGGCTAACCGTGCGCCCGCTCGTTTACATCCCTCCCTCTCAACGTCTCTCCTGTCGTGTTTTGGAACTAAATACGAAAAATATATTCCCAACGAGTACCCCCTGTACCTCGCTCTGCGTTCCCCCCTGTGTCACGTGTTGACTTCCAACATGATATGGGGGCAGGCGTCACGAGAGACTCTCGGAAATGGAGTACAGGCGGCCATTCACCCCCCTCTCTTTCTCTAGAAAATGGGGCAAATGTATTTGCTTCTAGCTTTTTGTGCAGTTTGCTGTTTCTTTTCTCGAGTGTTTTCTGGGTGCCGGCCACTTTCCGGCGAAAAACAAGCGTGTCTTGAGCTGCGCCAGTCTTTCATCTAGTTTCTCGGGAAATTGCCCACGTGGAGTTGCAGGTTCGCTTACATAGCAATAGTTCAACTACAGGAAACACGCAACGTTGTGGAGAGCGATCTATCTCATCCGTCCCCGTGACGGCCTTGTTGCTTGTACATGCGGAAAGTGCGTCCGCCGGAATCTAGGGGGTCTGTCAAGCACCTTTGCTTCTTGGCGGGAAAAAGCGTGGGCTCGAACCTTGACAGGAAACCTCGCTCAAGAGTCTGTTTAACCTTGAATGTGTGAGATCGGAAGCGTGTTGCAGCACTCAGTCAGCCCGTTATTTTAAAGCAGCACTCGAAGTGGTAAGCAGCAGTCAGTCCCGTTGAACCTTGGAACGTGTTTGAAGCAGCTCAGTCTGTTGAACCTTGGAAAGGCGGCCAGGTACCTTCGAACGCGTGTTGGCAGCAGCACCCAGGGCGCTCGTGAGTGGGCGCTCATGCTTCTAATAACGGTGCTCGCAACGGGTTGCTCGCCGTCTGGACTGTGGCGAGGTTGATCAAGATGTGGACAACGAAAAATGGCGCATAGGTAGCCATTCCATTCCTTTTGCGTAAGTGGGCTATTTACACGGGTGCGTGCGTCGATGCGTTATCATCCTGGGTGGAGGAGTAGGGCAGGCGGTTCGCACGATAGGGAGGAGGGGAGAGGGAGGGGGCCTGTGGTTGAGTGGTCGTCTCGAGATTGCTCACCTGGTAGTCAAGAAGAAGGTTGACCTAGACAGCACACAGTACGATGGAAAAAAGTGGCAGCAGGCAGCAGTTTTGTCGTCAAACATCTCGTGTTGTCCTCACAGAAAGTTACGTCGAGGGTTGGGGGTGTGTGGAGAGGGTAACAAGTCGTTTATACATATTTGTGCCCCAAGTGTTAGGATGTACGTAACAGCAGTCACGGAGTAGCCTTCTTCTCCGTTAATTTCTTGTCGTCGTCAAGAGGCCAAGGGAGGAAGGGGGTGTTGTTGTGTGGTGGTTGGTGTGGTGACCATTTTTTTTTCCGGTTTAACGTTTTCTTGAAACGAGTGTTGTGTTTTCTCTCTTTCTCTTTTTTTTTTTTTTGCGCGAAAGACGAGTGGATGTGGAGATGAAAGAAATAAGGGTGTTCAGCGTTTTGCTGATGGATGTTCAAGGCATGCATGTTAATAGGCGGGGGCTAGGGGGGTACGCGTGTGTCTATTTTGGCGGAGCAGGGGGGGCGGGGGAGATGGGGGGAGGGGGGGGGCGTACTCTTATGCTTTGCATGCCTTAGCGGTTAGACCATTGACCACGCGTCCTCGAGAGGACGGAGCATTCATTGTTCCCACAGGACCGACCACCGATGGCCAATCGTTCAAATTTTGTTAAAACGATATTGCAGACTGCACACCGGGGCTCCTCCGGCAAGGTGCAGTTGGCGGATTATTGTTGGGCTCGTTGACTGCCAGTATGTTTTTGCGCGGTACGTATGTATCAGCCTCCACTTGGAGCTGACAAAGCTGTGACGCGGAGATAGATCAAATATTGGGTCGGTCAGGAGGGGGATTTGCTTTTGGGAGTGGAGTAGAGGAAGGAACTGTGACTTATTCTGAAGGAATCGATGTGCGTGGTGCATAAGACGGATGTGGTGCTTGATATGGGATCACTTCTAGCTGGCTGGCAGCGCCGTGTTGATATGGCGGTGCAGGACGCGTGTGAAGATTTGATCGTGAAAGGCGATCGATGCGGTGACGGGGTGGCGGCGCCAACAGCGGGGATGTCATGGTCTTCTGGTCAACGTTTAGAAAATTCACAACCTATTTAAACCACCCACAACCTGTTGTGCTCTGATGATGAACTCCATTGTTGTTGCTGTTGTTTTGGTCTCCGTCGTGGTCTTCTACACACACACACATGTTGCATACCACGACCCTGTACAAGACGTTTGTTTTGATTTTCTGCTCCTTTCTTTGCTGGTGCGAAAAAAATTCGATGGCGTCGACACCAACCATCCGAGAAAACGAGAGGGGGGAGCGAGAGAGCACCACCGCGAGAGTTTTTTCGTTGGTGGACGGAGTGGCTGTTGTGACGGGGAGCAGTTCACGGGAGGGAATGAACGGCGATAATATTTCCTCCGATGGGGTGGCGAGGGTCACTATCAACAGCTTGGAACGAAAGGGTCGGGTTGGGAGGGCAGGAACTAAACCTCGCATCCGACAGGCAAGGAAGAGCCAACCGTTGGTCGAGACGCGGAAATATTGGTCGAAAAAGTAACTGCAGGAGAACCACCGGTGGCACTCAATGCGCGACGCAGAGGGTCAGAGACAAGACACGGCTCGGACGGTTCACTTGGACCATAGTAATTACGTGCTTCTTGGAGCATCGTTGATATAGCCGCATAATAGGCACAACATGCGAGCGACGACGTGCTCAGGACAACAGTGAGTGTGGTACTTTTTTTGCCGTCCGCGCAAGCACGGGAGTATTTCAAGCCAGCGCCGTCAGAGAAAGAACGCGGACAAGAGGCTTGGCGATACCGTTCAGCTCATGATGATCTTTCTTCATCACTCCCGCTGCAATAATGTTGGCGGGGCGATGAACGAAACATCCTCACGCCGCCAACAAAACGGGGAAGGGCAGAGATGATGAAACGGCGTCATCATCATCGTGCCACACCTTTCGGCCACGATGTGCTTTGTCACCGCTTGATATTTTCCAATTTTCGTCAGCAATGAATGGTCATCCACATCCCCGCCTTTGAAGGCGTTTCGACTGCAAGACTTACGGTACACCCAAACGAACTGCGTTCGTTCTCGTCGGGAAGAACGGGCGAAGAAAATCAAAAACGTGTCGCCCTCTGTCGTTACCCAGTTCTGCAAGCTGCCCACAACAAGAACTAACCTTGGTGATAAAAAGACGAACCGCTGCTAATTCTGAAAGCACCGAACCATCCAGGTTCAACTTAAGCTCAGAAGCGAGGAGAAAATCGAGGACATCGTCACGAGTTCGAATACCGGCTGGATCACTTGTCTTTGCATTGCAAAACAGCGACGCCTGGCGAGGGGTCCGACCCTGGAGATCCCCACTTTCAATCCCAGTGATTAAAAGCCGTAGAACTCGAGTGATCCAGCCGGGTGCTAGCGAGCTGAGCGCATACATTTTATTCGATATTCGATAAAATTAGACCATCTGACCAGCTGGCGCTGACGCGTCAGATGGTCTAATTTGATCGAATATCGAATAGATCCCTCCACCCGTCCACGCACTATTTCCAAGTCAACCTCCATTGTCTTCATCCCGGCAGCGTATTTATGTTGCCCTTACGTAGCCTACAGCCAGAGGCATGATCGACCGTAAAAGATCAATACTACATGTGTACTCCCGCCTTTCGTCGGGCATGCGCAACGTCAAAGCCTCTTTCCCACGACTTCCGAGTAAACCTAACCACTTCCAGGCTGGACATGTTTCGACAAACGGCATTTTAATGGGCCACCGCTTGTTCAGTCCGCACGTATGCGTACATACATGCGCGACGCTCGATCGATCGTTTGTTCAAAAACGGACACCACCATATTATTTGCACCCGTTTCAAATCTCCCAACATCGTCGACAGTCCCAACTTGGCAGTGTGTGTGTGTATCCTTTGTACACACCGCATAAAATTCTAGTGCGAACCATGAAAGACTCCTCCTACTGTACACCAGGACCTACACTATTTCACAAGTAATTACAGGCCGATTGTTGTACGGTTTTGATGGCGCGGGGGCGGCAGCGTTCACTTCCCAGCAGCAGCAGCACCACCTCCCGAGTTGCCCATGACGCTTTCGGCAGCGCCCTTGATGTCACCCTTGTCGAGCGCGGCCTTGGCCTCGGCGACGCCCTTCTCGCCGAGGCACTCGATCGTTGCCTTGGCCTTGTCCAGGTCCTGCATGCCGCCCGCTAGAAGGCAAACACGAGAGGAGGGGATGCAAGGAAGAAACAGCAGGGTTGTCCCAGAAAAGCAGGTTTCCGTCGTTACGCCGACACTGAGGCAGGCGTGTGTTCCTGCCACACACAACACACACACTCACGGGGTCCCAGTTCATGGCAGATATAAGTGTTTTGTGTTTCAACCACACTACGACTTAAGTCTTCTCATTGGTCAGCCGGTTAGCGCGGTCGATGCTAATAATAGAGACACACACAGGTGAGTCCGTTTGGTTGTTTCGAAAAACAAATTACCCGCCCTTCCCGCCCCCACACCCATGATGGCTATATTTCTAGCCAACAAACAAAAAAATGACGGGTGAAATGGATTGCATCACGAGCGAGCTTGATCAACTTGCTCGAAAAACAAATTACCCGCCCTTCCCGCCCCCACACCCATGATGGCTATATTTCTAGCCAACAAACAAAAAAATGACGGGTGAAATGGATTGCATCACGAGCGAGCTTGATCAACTTGCTCCGCGGAAAAGTGCCTCCAACAGCGAGGTGCGTCATCATTTGACCGACCACGCAAACCTTGGCATGCGCTATTGGAGTCCAAAAGGGGGGGGGGTGAACGGACCTGCCGCTTGAACCTTGAGCACAAGTAAGTTAAAATGAGCCTTTCTACTACACCAATAGCTTTGAATTAATACCATGTTTGTTGTTTAACGGCGAAACATACGGAGTGGCGGAAGCGCGGCTACCTAAGCACTTGCTCCCGGCGATACACATCAGTTTATTACTTCTACAACATATGCGGGGCTGCCGCCGCAGCAGCAGCAGCCGCCGCTCCTGCTGACGGTATTACAAGTAGTATGCCGTCGAGGGGAGCCGCGCAGGGAGTCGTTCTTCCTATCATTCTTTCGAATTTCCTGCAGCAGCAATACAACACGCGGTCGACTTTTACAACAATGCAAGCGTGTTGAACAACGCAGTAACCTACGAGAAGGTGGGTGGATAGGGAGGTCACGGTGACAGTGTCTGTTTGGTTTTCGACGTGAAACGAGATGCGGTGTGTAGAGGGAGGGCGTCGGCCACTCACTGGAAAAAGAAAGAATTCGAGAACATTTGACCGTTGTAGACTGCACACTCGACATTCAAAACCGTACGGTCGCCTCGCCCGGCCTCATCTCTGAAGTAGTCTGCACCCCAGCTCCGCGATGACATCACACTGGAAGAAATACAGGACAGGGGCTTTGAGCGAGGGATCCGAGCCCACGTCCTCCTTGATCTAGCGCAAGGATCGCAATCGATCATCATTGAACTTGTCGAATCCACACTGCTGTGGCACATGATGTGGCACATGATGATAGCGGTGTACGCCGCAGTATCTTTCCCCGCAGTCCTCCTGTCTTGGTGTATACAACAAGTCAGCGCCAACTGACACGGCAGCCCAGAGACAATCACGTGTGCTTCGGCAGCTAGCTGCGGATTACGCGAGGGACTCACCACGCCAGCGAGAGGGTTCCCGCCTCCTCCCGTCTTGCCCCCCTTCTTGCCGCCGCCAAGCGCTGCCTGCGCCTTCGCCGCGACACCCTCCTCGCCCATGTTGCTGATTGCCTTGTTTGCGTCTTCGATGTTGTTGGTGAAGTTGTCGAGGATTCTAGAGTTAGATAGCAGCGTTCGTTGATTGTTGGTGGTGGGCGTGGTGGGAGATGGTGGGGGTCGGCTGGGGGGCGGATGTGTGTGTGCGAAATGACAGCCGTTGTTGTTGCCGTTGATGCCGGCGAGGAAGAAAGAAGAACGTTGTTGTTGTTGTTGTTGTTGTTGTTGTTGTTGTCTTCACATTAAAAACCGTTCCGATCTCTCCCTACCCAGTACCTTCGTATGTCCGTACTGATCCAACACTCGACGGGGTCGATTCCCGTGGTCGCAGGCTAACATACCCTAAAAAAGGTACACTCAAATAAAATGGCCCCGAGGGGTCCGCAAGTCAACAGAAATCGACGACACATACTCTGGAGTCCTCCACTCCCTCTGCGCGCTATGCGGGGTAACAACTGAGACTAGGGGTCACCATCACGGGCCGGCGAGAATGAGGCACACCCCCTTGGTTCAATCTTGGTACTTCACAACGCAAGCAGAGACAAGGCCATCTGGCACAGAAAAATAGAGAAAAAGAGCAAAAAAGAAGAAAATAAAAGGAAATAGTAAGGAAAGAGAAAATGAAATAAACNGGTACACTCAAATAAAATGGCCCCGAGGGGTCCGCAAGTCAACAGAAATCGACGACACATACTCTGGAGTCCTCCACTCCCTCTGCGCGCTATGCGGGGTAACAACTGAGACTAGGGGTCACCATCACGGGCCGGCGAGAATGAGGCACACCCCCTTGGTTCAATCTTGGTACTTCACAACGCAAGCAGAGACAAGGCCATCTGGCACAGAAAAATAGAGAAAAAGAGCAAAAAAGAAGAAAATAAAAGGAAATAGTAAGGAAAGAGAAAATGAAATAAACAGAGCGAGAACAAAAAGGGACCAGGCCGAAAATAACAAGAAATAAGAGACAGAAAAAGGCACACAGTGGAGAGACCACTAACGGCAAGCAAACACGCAAACATGGCCACCAACCAGCGATACATTGTAATGGTACGTCATCACTAGTGGGGGGTTGGTGCAATGGTGCAGCGTTGGGGGGGGGGGAATTGGCTAAAAGAAATTCAATCCGGCACGTATCGCGCCACTCGGTCCGTCTCTTCTCGTTTGCTTTCTTCCCTCGCCGTCTCGTCCGTCTCCTGCCCCCCTCCCGCCCCCTTGGTTGGTGGCTTGTGGTTTCGTTTGAGCGCCCGTTGTCGGCTGGCCTCTTCTTCTTTCTCGTGTCAGGAGGTCATGAACCTCTCAGCTCTCTGCAGCACCGCCGCATGCCAGGGTACTCCCCCCTCTACCTTCGCGGCTTCCGTCCACTT